>PVJS01000262.1:107948-148064 GCA_004027185.1 Glis glis
TTTTTTTTTTTTTTTTTTTTTTTTTTTGCAGTACCAGGGATCGAACCCAGGGGCCTTGTACCTCCGAGATACACCCCCGGCCCTATTTTTTATACTTTATTTTGAAACCGGGTCTCACAAAGTTGTGAAGGGCCTCACTAAGTAGCTGAGGCTGGCCGTGAACCCGGATCCTCTGGTCTCAGCCTCCCAAATACTGGGATTACAAGAGTGCACCACCACGCCCAGCAAACTTTATTTTTCTAATAATTTAATTTGATTCTATTTTAGGAAAGCATCAATCTGCAATAAATTGCAAATTAAAAGAAAAAGAAAGACGGATGCTTCCCAAGAATTCAAACATTCGGAAAGGTAGTGGGGCTTGATCGTGCCGTACACAAATCCTCTAACGAATGACCTGTCCATTCTGTTCACCAGTGAACAATTCTCCAGTTACATTCACATCTGAGAATATTCTCTTCTGGGCTATCTCTGTATTAAATTATGAAATGCTGGGAGTACTAATTGACAGCCATCTTACAGGAATGCCCAGAAGAGCTATTTCAGGTAATAGGGAAAATGTCAAAGAGAGATAATCCTACCTCTTCTTTCACAAATCACTAAACATAATGATTTTATTCATGCCCTCTCTTTGGAAAAAAAATTACTTGAGGGCATAGCTGGAATGGATAAAAAATAAATAAAAAGGAACAAAAAACCTTCTACACCATCTTTGAGTTTACAAAATGCTGTAGTCTGACTTGATTCTTACAAATTATGGACAGAGCTTTTTATTCCCATGTCACTAATAAACAAGGCTGAGAAATTAAGTGGTTGTTGAAGCATAATTGGTTCATGACAGCATACTTTACACTTGAACCCAGTCCTTCACACCCTACAGTCTCTGCCCAGATAATATAGGTGAAACAAGTTACATTTAAAAAAGAGAAAGAGAGAAAAGAATATTTCAGGAGAATGTCTCAGAAAAAGAGTTTGATGTGTGAAAAACTTTAAATCATGAATACAAACCTTTGTGAAAGAAATACAATGGACAATGAAGAATGAATATATGGATGGCATGTGGTTAGAAAAAAATTGATGGATATCCAAAAATAAAGAAGTATATTGGGAAAAATGTTCAAAGAACTTCAGCTTGTGTCTAAGTCATAACAAGATTCAAAACCTACAGACACAAATGGAAAAGGGAGAAAAAATGGAGACGCTGACAGACATTCCTACATGGCCCCAGGCTTACAGAGAAGCAGCCTTTGAGGATGCTGGGCAAACCCCACAGAGAGCCCCAGCAGGCACCTTCTGCAGCCTGCTCACCTTCCCTCTGGCCCAGTTAACCATTCCTACTCTGGGGAGAGCTCCAGAGGGCAGGGGAAAGATCGCACTGTCAGACAAATTTCTCCAGCTGCTACCGGATACCTGCAATCTCATCAGTTCAATATTTGAACCCAGAGAAGAGGTCGGTGACCTTTCTAGGGGCAGCGACTCAAATATTCTCGGCCATCTAGACCTTTGTGTGGATGAATTGCAAGTCCTGACCTGAAAGGAGATTTTACCAACAAAGGGAAGCAGGGAGGCAGGGCATCAGGCATTCAGCAGGAGTAAGAAGAGAGGGTATCTTCTCCATAAAAGTCGCCACTGCTAAAGGCAGATGGTGCTTTTTCACAATTTTCCCTAAGACTAGCCAACATTCTTTGAATAACAATGCATTGTAATAAAAACATGTTTATGAGATATGTGTATATGCAGACACATAATAAATAATAGTAATAAACATCACTGCTAATATTATTGACATTTTACCATATGCCAAGCACTGTGCATTAGGCTCACTGTCCCATTTTAATCTTTATAGCTATCTTATGGGGGGGGGATGAGTACTTTCCTCATTTTATAGACCAGGAAGCAGGTTTAGAAACTTCATACAACAAATAAGCAGGAGAGCAGGAATTTAAACCAGTTCAGACAATTTCAGTTTAACCACTATATTTGTGCACTACACTTAAGCTTTAAGCTGTAATACCTTCTTCATAACACACACACACACACACACACACACACACACACACACACACCTGTATTCTAGACCTCATAACAAGGAAGCCATGTTCCTATAATGTGCGGGTTTAACACACACCAAGCACCCAAAAGTTGGACTAAGAAGAAAAAATAATGCAGCAGTTTGTCTTCAGCTAATATGAGAAATGTGGAGGAAAAAAGTGAAAATGAAGCAAAAATCTTAAAAGTATGGATATTTGTAACAGTAGAAATGGAAAACAAAGAACTTCCCATATCTCTAAAAAGCAGACAAGGAAAATGTTATCTTCATAAGCCTGAAAGAATGGCTTTACGTTCAACAAAAATTCACAAACTGTGATGGAGATTTCTAGTAAACTCTAAGGGTGAACACCTAAAATCTCTGGATTAAAAAATGTGCACAGTATCAAACAATGATGGTAATTTGCAATTCACCTATATCCAATGTATCTGTCTCACAACGTCTGAGATAGGTGAGTATGGTGGGAGATAAGGGGTTAAATTGTGCCTGGTACATAGTAGAAGCTCAATAAATGTTTTCTTAGAGTCATGAGACTCTCAAGGGTCGTGGGTCTCAGAGTCTCAAACATGGCACACACATCTCAAAGAGCAGCTTTACTCAAAGGTAAGCAAATTAGAACTTCGTAAAATAGTAAAGCAATCGTGGTATCTAATGGAACAGAACACAAAATGTGAGTGATTCACTAACCTAGAACCAGAACTTCACACCAAAAATGGTCTTGCTTTGCTATCTTTAGGGTGACACCCCTAGACCCCGAGGAATCCTTATCCTTTCCCCTCTGTCATTTTTATTACTTAGATGAAAAATTTGGACCAAGATGCACATATGAATATGTGTAATATGTATGTAGGTATTTGACCTGGATCATGGATCACTGACCTTCATATTTAAAAATGAATCTGTTTAAGGGGATTGTTTCCTTTATGCCACTTTAGGGAGAAATGGTACATCTTGTTTTTAGCTGTAGGCTCATTAGTAGCTTATTAGCGTAGTGGGACCCTAACAACTACAGAAGATGAGGAAGGACTGCCTCCTTCCCTCACACCTCATCATGACAATTACGCCGTGGTTGGCATTTTATGCAGCTGTATGAGCCCAAAACAAAAGAAAGACATTTTTATTCTCCAGCATTTTTCATTTATCAAATTAGAAAACAAAAAACACTAAAACTAAATCATCTTATGTTCTACCCCTCCAAACTTTGCTATCATTTATGACTATCCTGGGAAAGTGCTTTGAAAAATAAAACAAAACAACAATAAAAACAATAACTAAACAAACATGAAATCTCATACTATTAGACAAGGAGGAGACCATTTAGAACCCTAAAGAGCAGCGGAGGTGGCCCTGTCCAGTGTCTGAATGAATTAGCCTACGACCCTGGCAGTGTTGTTATAGTTCAGCAGAAGAATAACTTTGAAATATTTTGAACTTATTGATATTGAATCTTTCTTTAGGAAATAAATGAGTATCCAAGATTCCTTGTGGACCCGAAGGAACAATTATAAATAGTAAGTCTTTGTCGACTGGGACAAATTGGATAAAGAATTTGTCTAACTGATAAAATGGAAGGGACCACCTGCCCTTGAAAAGATTACAGGTACGGTCATGGTGAGGGCATCTATTGGCCTTTAGTCATTCATATTTTTCTTGCTAAAACTTCAAATAAGAAGTCATTTTATTTTTCCACTGTGCCCTCTGTTAATGTTTGATACAATCAGATAAGAAATATCTACAGGATGGATAAAACAAAACACACCAGAGTTAAATGCCACCATAAGATGGCACACATATGGACTAACTCCAGTGGAAACAAAGAGGCTTTGTAAAATTTATTTCAATAGATGAGGATGTGCACACCTGCTCAGGAACATTTTGATTCATTCATAAAATGAGATATAATATTATCACAGCAATCTGACATATCTCAGAACTTGAGTCTTCCCCAGTATAAATGTAACTGTATTGCAGCCATTCGTCCTAGGTGACTCCTGTATAGGAGATCTAAGCTTCCTTAAAAATATATTTGGTATGAATGCAAACTGACAGGATTCATCCCAATTTCATCATTTGCAGGGACAATTCCCTCCAAAAAGACATTCCATAGCCTACTGTGGCTCAGGGAGACGAGAGAACACCTTTTCTCACTATGTCACGCATGGATTCCAGAAAAAGGACATCCCACATGGCAGAATAAAAGATCGAAAGGTCAAGGATCAATAGAGTGATGCGCTTTATGGTATTTTCTTGATTAAGCGAGCTTCATTCACTATGTAAGGAAGTTTATACTTACCACCTTAGAAAAGAGTAATCAAATTAATAGAACACAGTGAAACTAAGTTTCAATTTCTTTTCTAATAGAAACAAACAAGGACATGGACAATGTACCATTCCAGGAACTCCACGAATACATATATTTAATTGGAATATTTACTCTTCATATTTGTTTTCTAAACATCAGGGAGTGACTATTAAAGTGATTTGGAATTCTCCTACTATTCAGGCAGTAGTAGGAAGCAGCCCAATAACGTGCTGGGTAGAAGGGGATACCCATTTGAGTTGACACAATCTACCATAGTAATCCTCGAAAGTGAAGTTCCTGCATCCTATAATCAGGAGTTGCTGGGCATTTGATTAAATACCCCAGGCAGTTGATCCCCAGCCTACTTTCATTTCTCCCCCCAACTGGCAAACAAGAAAAATTAGACCAAGAACCTAAAGAAACAAAGTGTGTATTTTAATACAGAAATGCTTTTACCTGCCATCCTGCTGTGAATGAAATGGGCTGGTCTTTCAAAATGTTAGTCAGCTTAACTCCCACCTGGTGGCACTGGGAAAATGTAGCCGGGCAGTCTTATTGTTGTTTCTGTCCTTTAACTGCCAACTAGGATACAATAGAAGAGTCAAGGGGAAACAGAAGAGCGATGAATCCAGGAAAAAAAAACCAGAAGGACGATAATGGAAGCGACCAAAGAAAATGCCAATGAGTCAAAGACATTGTGCTCAGCAAAGTTGGCATCTCAGACTATTTTCATATTGGAGGTAATTATGTTTCAATGAAGTGCCACTTTCTCCTCAGAAATTCATGCTATCTTTATAAATCACAAATTACCTAGTAGATACTCATCATCTTTGCAACATTTTAGGAAAAGTCATAAGATATACTTAACCTAAGAAGGGAATGGCTACATCACATTGCTCATACATGCGTGATTCATATTTAACAAATTATGGGAGACTCATAATTTAAACCTACAGGGTAGCAACGTTGAAAACACTAACATTTTTGACCTACAAAGAGAGTATCTCCATTCTGATCAATTACACCATAGATACCAGCCAAATAAAGAGGACTAGATGTTGGCGTGTCTTCATAGTGTGTCCACGGGCACCTGGAACTGATCTCCAGCTCCTCCATCATCTCACCGTTGGCTTTTGTACTTTTTTTTTCTTTTCATGCAACACTTTATTATGACAAGAATAAATATAAGACTACCAATTACCACAAAATCTTTATTTCCCCTTTTAACTTGAGAACACTAAAGTATGCTTTTGTCTTTGTTCACATTTAGGAATTTATGTGTCAGAAATTAAATCTCAGCAAGGATTAGAAAATAGCATGCTCCTCCTCATAAGAATTACAATGTATAATTTATTTAAATATATTGCAGACTACACTGAGTTATAGTTTTCTAAGTTTCAAAGGATAGAAAAAGTAAAATTAATTTGATATATATATGTAATCATTAAACAACCTAGCTTTAAACATCCCTGATTGGTCACAGTGTAGATGATGTATATGAAGCATTATATTACAAGTTTCTGCATCAAACTGAGAAATGTAATCTTTCTTAGGCATGGAATAATGATAAAAGCAAATGTAATCTTATGGGACATGATAAAATCTTACCTCATCTGGTGGGAAATCCAAATTCTTGCACTTTCCAATTATTTTATTAATAATGCAGTAGCATCTTTCTAATGGTCTTTTTAAAAGAATATTGTCTTTGAGTGTAATTGCGGTCAGGGAATTAATGAGTTGATCCAAAGTTAAAGTACTAATTGTAAGCAACTTTTGTTGTTTTGGCAATCTGAAAGTTCAGATTAAGGAAAAAATAGTAAGATTTTTCCACTGGCCAATAAAAAAAAATCAATACTAAGTTCATTATATTCATTACCATGTACTTCCTAGCATTTTATATTTTAACTTTCTTATAATCAATTTCTGATCTACAAATTACTATAACTCAAATTATATCTATCTCTAGATAAAGCAAAGAAGTAATTTGGTAATTTTCTACTTTAAGGCCTGAATTATCTCCCTTAATCATCTACTCTGCTCAAATTCATTATAAAAATGACCAATTTACCACCTCGCTTCACACGAGGAAGACAATACCACAGTATACAGTCCCAGGATAAAACAACCAAATGCTACCTGGGGACAGATGAGCATGCTATAGCGTGTGTGAATAACCTAAATTGTTCCAATTATTCTTTTGCTTATAAAACAATTTCTATACTCTCCATTATGGCTTACAAAAATATACACATTGAAGCAAGACCCATTAGCATACAACATTTTCTGCTTCTGGAAGTCAAACCACAATAAATCTCTTACCTTGTAGAGAGATGGAAGAGCACAGGGCTCTTAATAGGATGAGTGATGCATAAAATGTTCTTCAGTTGACTTCCCATGGGATTTACACTTCCCAACCTAGGAACACCCGTCTGACTGCACGGACAGAATGCTAAGCAATGCAGTAAAGCCGCCAATGCATTCGGCAGTTTTTTGACTCTGAGAAATCTAGAAGAAACTGTAAAATAAGTAAATAAGCAAGTACGTGTCTAAAAATTGCAGCACACATTAGCTGGAAAATATACGGGTTGGATAAGCAAGGTTAGTGAGGGGGCTCATATTTTTAAGAGGGAACGTGTGAATAACATGCTTTTCCCTAAAAACTGAAGAATTATAATATTCTTGGTTATAGGTTTGAGAGACCATTTCATATTATATTCCGTGAGGAAATAACTGAATATGAATCATGATAAAATGTCAGAGAGAGTGACTTTTTTCAGTCAAAAGTATCCAAGAAAATTTTAAAACAGAAGAAACAAATTTAAGAAAAATAAATGAGGTAATTTTATATGCTCAGATTCTAATGAAATGTCCTCTTATTTGTTTGGGGGAAATATTACTCATTTTTGGAGGTATAGTTTCAAGTCACACTAAGTTTCCAATCTAAACTTAGCCCCTGTTCCTTGTGTTATATTTCTTCAGGCATGAGAAGGAAAATCAATTCGCCTACTCACCTTTGGAAGAATTTCACTGCCAAGTCTCCATGGTTCTGTGGGATCCAATAATCCGTGGCTCAGTATTGATTTTTCTATGACACCTGTAGAAACAGTCTCTCCTTCCTTTCTAACAAAATATAGCAACAAAAATCGTGTAGTTTCTGAACGAATTAAGCACAGGCTATTAAGCACAACTTCATCCTTTAAGGAAATGTGGTTTATATTTTCTGAAGATATAAGCATTGGTTGATTTTTCTGAGCCACTTAACTGTTTAAAGATCATGTGAACATCTATTTTT
Organism: Glis glis; assembly: GCA_004027185.1. Classification (NCBI taxonomy): domain Eukaryota; kingdom Metazoa; phylum Chordata; class Mammalia; order Rodentia; family Gliridae; genus Glis; species Glis glis. The sequence goes on from PVJS01000262.1 coordinate 115,590, forward strand.
AAAAAGAATTTGAATATGATTTCCTTAGGTTTTTTTGCAGCTAACTCATAAATTATAGATAACATTTATTTTTCGAAGGAAATAGACAAATGGTAAAACCTATCCGAGTTCAAGTCCCAGTTTTGAAGTTAGCTTCAAAATCAAAAACATTTTTTTGAATATGAAAACCGCAATCATGATTTTAAAATCTCAGGCTTGGTAAAACAGAGCACCTTGGAGGGTTAGGGTTAGAGTGTACGGAATCCTAGAAGAGAGGGCGGGTTAGATTTGGGGGAGTGTTTAATTGCATTAAAAGTGTTGGTTGGCAGAATAATAGGCAAGAGTCACCAGCTTTGTCATTTTCCTTGACAAACATAAATGCAAACAACCAAGAAGTCGTGTTTCCAGCATTCGTCACACACCTGATTTAAACCTCAAAGGTATTTGTTTCACCCTCACCCTGGGCAGACTTCTGTGGGCATGTCTGAATATATTCCCTGCGGCCATTCTGCGCGGAGTGCAGCAACTACACTTGGTAAACCACTTCCTCACTTACTCCGTCAGCCTGAGAATCTGCAAAATAAAAATGCAGTGTTAAAAAAAATCCTTTTACATTTGCTTTCCCCAGTAAAAAAAATCCTAGGGAAGGAAACATAAAGCAGGTTGTTTCTCACGCTCTGTGTGACAACTTGGTTAAAAGTGACATGATCACGCAGCACCCTGACAGGTTGAGAGTCAAGACCTGACAGATATAAACCTTCAAGAACAACCTCCCTGCCACAGACACTTAAGCTCACCTTAAAACTTTGATTTGATAGTCCCTTGATTAGCTTTCCCAACAGTGAGGGCTGCTGCCTTTCAAGTTCATTATAAATTATGCTACTCTTCACATTACTGTCAACGTAGGCTCCCAGTTCACTAGAATGCAGGCATTTCAACCACTCCTTAAATCCATGCACATTTTTGAGTTAAGGAATTAGAGCAATCCAAACTCCAGTTCTCAAGGGAGAAGGTCCATTGTGTATCAGGCCATGTCTACACTGGCTGAGCAAAGCGCTCTGTTCAGAAGGAGAAGCGCCTTTGGCAGCTAGAGTCCACATAGCTGACCCATGGTCGCTCGAGTTTCTTCACCTAATTACACAAGTGCAATGGAATTACTAAGAGTTTGATGAAAGTGACCCATGATGACAAAAAAAAAAACATGACATGATCATTGTTCTGATGTGTTTACATGGTAGTCATTTAGAATGTAATTCAAAGGAGCTGTAAGAAGAATGTGTGCACGGCAGAGTCCATGGATATGGGTGCTGAAATAATTGACTACTCGACCTTTGGTTAAACCTGTCATTCTTCCTCAACAATACAGTGGTGACACAATTTTAAAAGGCAATACTTTTTCCAAAGTGGTCTAGAATAAATTTATAACCTTAATTTTTATGTTTATGGAGAAAAATCTACAGAGTTCAAATAATCGAAAAGATAATTTCGATCTCAAAACAGGTGGGGAGAGGGATGCAAAAGGAAATCAATATTTGGGGGAAAATATTTGCACTCTTCTGACATGCACTATCATCAAGATTTAGTACCAACTCTGGATGGATTCTACTCTGGTGACAGTATAGTACCCTTGAAATCATCCTGAATGTTGAGATTCTTTCAAGCGATTTTTGCAATAAAAAGAGGTTCTGCAGAAATGTTCTACTAATAGCTATGAAATTATAGGCTTCCCCTTCCATCCACCCAAACATACTCCACCCTGTGAAATAATAGATACAACACTAATCACCTTTGGAATTTTGCCAGCCTTCCCCATCGGTGAGCTGGCAGAGTTGGACCAAATTGCCTTGAAGGAATAAAGCCTGTCTCAACCCCAAGAACACCCGCAAAGGGCTTCAAGAGAATCCAATAGGATTCTTTGAAGAAAGCAAGAGTGAAGAATTAAATGTGTAGGAATTTATCAGAACTGTTACCTATAAGACAATACTACTACTGATATCACCCCAAGATAAATTAGAGAGGTCAAACTCTACACCCTAAGTTCCCAAATCACTTGGAACTTTGCAAACAGGAGAAGCTCAGATTTTCTAATAATTCCAGCTTCAGACTTTAAAAATACGTGTTCAGTCTCTGTTTCCATATGAAAACCATAAACTTTATCTGTTAAATACCCTTTTGCTGGGTGCAAAATTCCAACTTCAGACAGTGTCGTGGTAACACATTGGTTGTTTAGTTTTTCAATTACCATTGAAATCATAAAACAAAAGAATTCTGGGTAATCTAACACTTGCTTTATTTACCAAAGTTCATCTAAGATGCATTGAATGTTGTCTTCTTTTCCTATGTAGAAGCCCTGAGAACATCTAAATATATAAAGCTATTGTCAGTATCTTTGCCACACGTGTGTAAAGCTCCTTATGATGCAGAGGAGGAGGAGGAGGAAAAGGAGGATGAGGAGAAGGAAGAGGAGGAGGAGGAGGAGGAAGAGGAGGAGGAGAAGGAAGAGGAGGAGGAAGAGGAGGAGGAGGAAAAAGAGGAGGAGGAGGACAAGGAGGAGGAGAAGGAAAAGGAGGAGGCGGAAGGGGAGGAGGAGGAGAAGGAAAAAGAGGAGGAGGAGGAGGAGGAGGAGGAGGAGGAGGAGGAGATAGATAGCAAATACCCTTAGGGTACTTAACCATGTGCCAAGCACTATCCCATACCATTTTATACATGAACCCATTTAAGCCCACAACAACCCTATAAGGTGGGTACTATTACCCTTATTTTACAGATGAGGCAATAAAGTCACAGAGATAGCAAGTAATTTGCTTTGGATCATGTAGCAGGTAAGTGCTAGGGCTGGGATTTGAGTATAGGCAGTTTGATTTATTCCAGTCTCTATTCTGTGTGTGTGTGTGTGTGTGTGTGTGTGTGTGTGTGTATGTGTGTGTGTGTGTGTGTTACTGAGAATTGAACCCAGAGGCATTCTACCTCCGAGCTACACCCCCAGCCCTATTTTTTATTCTTTATTTTGAAACAGGGTCTCACTAAGTTGCGGAGGGCCTCACTAAGTAGCTGAGGCTGGCCGCGAACCCGGATCCTCCGGTTTCAGCCTCCCAAGTACTGGGATTACAAGTGTGCGCCACCACGCCTGTCTCAGTCTCTGTTCTTACACTGCATGGTAATGTGCTCATCTGAGACAGATAACCAAACTGATATACCATGAAGCACAGAGATTTAAATGAAAAGGTGGTTTCTTTACATTGGCTCTTTCCTTCCTATCTGAGTGAAATCAATATGCCTGGAACCAAGCTTTACTCTATGAACTGTTCTAGCCATGTGGTCCATTTCTCTATTTCTGACCCACAGTCATTGTCTTCCATATTGAACCAGTGTCTCCTTCTTTCAGAATAAGTTAGATACATTCAGAAGCAAAGGTTATTCTCCCTGAGCATCATTTCAAGATACCACTTATACCTTTAAATCCTAAATTCTAAGATACTCACGAATGTGGAAAATATCGAATAGGAAAGGAGCTATAAGAATAAAGAAGTTTAAACAATACCTCTGAGACAAGCATGTACCTAATTGTAGCCTTATGGAATCAGACTTCCTGAGGCCAAATCCTGCGTTTTGCAAGCTGGACAAATTATCTTATCTCCCTATGACTCCATTTTCCCATCTATAGAATGGGAATAAAAATAGTTCTATCCATTGGGGTTGTGAAGGTTAAATAAATCAGTTTATGCAAAAAAATGCCTAACCCAGTGTACAGTATGCTACTATTATTATCGCATTTAGTTTATGTATACTGGCCTCCAGCTATAACTAAGCACTAACAATTAAAATTGTCATTTTGGTGTGAAAGTATTTAATACAGATTTTAGAAAAATCAGTTGTGGTCCCAGGAAATCCTTTCAGTGCAAGAACAACTGGGCTTTAGAATTTTCCTGTCACACATAATTTTATTCCTCTTTACTTTGAGGGAACATAGGCAAATCACAGAGTATGACAGAACCACTTAAGAACCCATTGGAGCTTATGATGTCAGACACCAGCTCATGAGCCAGAAGTAGCTTTTTCCATAGGGTAAGGTCTTAAGTGACATAAAAAGATTGCTGGCTTAATTGTTTATTATATCATAATCCAGATTTCAGGATTATGCAAACCCAATTAACCTAGATAGCAGGGATGCGATTTTAACAATTGTGAAATTCAACAGCAGGAAAACTGTCCGAACATCCTGCTTACCAGTTGCTTCCTGTGCCCTCTCCCCTGCTGGAGATTCTCAATGCTTACTCAGGCTTATCCTCCAGGCTCAACTCTTTGAGGTCACATGAGTGACTTAGAAATGGCTGCTTAGGAGCTTAAAATAGAAATTTCCATCCCAAAAGGAAGTAATACAAGTACTAGGAGAAAACAACTGGCTGGATGCCCACTTACATGTTAAGTACTATACAAAGAAAGTGGAATGGATTGAAACTTTTTTTCCCTTCAGTTCTAAAATGGACATCGCCAGTGCTGGGGGTGTGTGACTCGGTGGAAGAGCACTTGCCCAGCATGCACAAGACCCTGGGTTCAATCCCCAGCACTGCCCCAAACAAAACATAATGCAATGGGTTTCATCAACAGAGAGCATAAAAAGCCCAGAGACCTGGAAGGAGAACCACAGAGGAGCTATTCTAGGTCAGTCTCCCAGGAGGTGCTGAAGTGCTTTTTTTGCAGACTGGGTGCCAGGGACTGCTGAAGCGTTACTGGTCCCCAAAGTGCTGGCATGAGAGGACCCTCTGTTTCATTTCCTAGCACCTCATAAATCACACATTCTTTGGCAATCCTGAGGGGAAAGAGGGGGATCTTGATGTATCAAGTAGCACCTTGGTGAAGAATTAAAGTTTTGAATATAGGGGTCAGTGTGTAGCCTCGTTCAGGATAAAGCGAGTAGATAGGAAAAGGAATGGTGAGAGCAAGCACACAAAGTCTCCATGTTGATCCTACAGTTGCACCCTCACAAATCTGATCTCTGTCAACATTCAGGACTCTTCTCAGACCTGAGGGACTCATAGGCCAGAAGACTCTCATTCTGAAATGAGATCCTAGCAATACTCAGCCTGTGGGGTCCCTGGATGAGAACAGTGTACGCCAGAGATAGCCACCCGCCAAAAGTAGCATCCAGCGAGGGGGCAATTCTAGGATATGAACCCATGGAAGGTAGAAGGTGGTTGAAGTGGTAGGAAAAAAATAAGATTTTCTGACAGTAATCCAGTTATTTGAAGGAAAATGGAAAGACACAACTTCAACTCATAAGAAATGTCAGCATCGTCAACTGTGAATGCAGACAACAGAGGCAGGGGGAGGAGAGGCTGTCCTGGGCTTTGGGCAACATAGGATGTGGAGAACAAGGACTGTGAGCAGCTAAACAGTGGAATCTGGCTTCTTCCTGCAGATGAGGAGCCATCTGTGGTGAATGAAGGAAGTGGACCAGACCGTTTCAGGAGCCGGGTGGTTATCCGAGTTATCCGAGGCAGGAGCCCTCTGTCTCCGAGCATCTCTTGAGTCACTTGAGCATAGTGCTGGGCACACTGCACTCATTACTATCTTCAACAAAGAGTAGTAGCTGCTGCTGTTACTGTGGCTATTTCATGACCTCTTTTCCCCTGCACCAGACACCCCAGACCGCCAAACGCATTTTCCAGATTTTTCTCACCAAAATACACAATTCTTCAATCCTTCCTTCCTTCCTTCCTTCCTTCCTTCCTTCCTTCCTCCCTCCCTCCCTCCCTCCCTCCTCCCTTTTCTCTCTCTCTCTCTCTCTCTCTCTCTCTCTCTCTCTCTTTCTCTCTTTGTTTTATTGTCACATGTTTGGGTTTCATTTAAAGTCATATAAATCCCTTAACCCAAGTTATTTCAAAAAGGATTCTACTTACTTCATATCATATACAAATCCCCACAAATAATCTCCAAACACCAAATGGAAAGTGTTAAAAAAAAAAAGAAAGAAAAAGAAGAAGAAGAGAAGCAAATCAGCTCTACCCAGTGGCTCTCACTGGCCACTTGATGGACCTGCTGTCATTTCTCATTATCCTCTTTTTATGATTCCACACACAAATTCAACCCAGGTGATTTGGTTCTTCACGAAATGAATGTGAATTAATTCTGATCATAAATTTTGATGAGATAACACTTCAGAGGTTCTTAGATGTTCCAAATGCAAAACTTATCTTTGTGGTAAAACTGGAAATTCTTTTCTTAGGAAACCCCGATTGTTTCACCTCTGCTACTTTTTTACATAAGGAAACTGTCAGCAAAGTCAGAGGGGACTGAACTGGAATCTCAAGCCTGCCATGTCTCCACCTCAACACACTACTACCCAGGTCTCATCCCTTTGTCCACGATTTTCATAATTTCACAAAATTCCCAGTCTTAAGCTTGGTCTTGCCAATATACCACTATACCTGATTGTTCAAAAATACTCTCATCCCAGAATGTGGACAGAATTCCCTTCAATATTTTCTCTGTTGCTTTATTAAGTAGTGGTATCATACTTACAGAATGATCATTTCTGGGGCCATTCATTCAATTCTTTGAAGGCTGACATCACATTAAAAATTATTTTCCCCGAGCTTCTCCTATTCTCTCTATCCCCAGTATACACGACATGTCAGAAATAATTATAAGTGGCTTAATAAATACAGGAGACATTTCTCTTTAATATTCCAGAACGGAGGAGCACAGGATTGCTTTGTTAGCAGCTTAATTTTAACCAGAAATTTGCATTCAGCATCAGCAATATCTCATGAAAAAGTAGAGTCCTGCCCTAGTGTTTTAGATTTCTCTGGCTCAGCCCTGTCCCTCCGGTACTGTTTGTCCCTTATAGATAATTATTAATAGCAAAGGCCCCTCTTCCTCAGAGATGTCCCTTACCTACTCATGCCACTTTTCATAGGAACGTGTTCAAGGCAGTGACTTGTCTGTGTTACTTGTTAATATTAGGACAGCTTGTTTAAAAACAGGTTTCTGATTAGAATGGGGGGAGCAGGAGGTAATCATAAACCGTGTGTTCAGTTATCTCTTATTTCACACTCTCTGGGAAGAATGGGCGCTGCCTGTTCTTTTCATCAGACAAAGGCAGAAAATCTATTTTCTATCCAAGGTAAACGGAGAATGCCTGTATCTATATTTCCTTTCAAAGCTTACTATTCTCATATATGGAAAAAAGCTCTTACAAAGGGCCCTCCTCTATCATGGTCTTGGGTGTATTGTAGGATAAATAAGCTGTCTCTCTAGAGAATGATGTGTCCTGTGGGCTTCTCTCCAGGTGGGTGGATTGCAAGGTAATATTGGGGACATTATCTACTGATAATCAGGATTGCACCAAGTTTTCTGAATCCCTGATTTGCTGGTTGATGTTACTTTCTCTGACAAGCTTTAGGAAAAATCTGCTAGCCGAGCCCACAAGAAAAGAGGCCCAGGGCTGGCTGAAAACCCCTGACACAAATTCTGAGAGACTGGTTTCTGAGATGGCCGCGGCTTGATGGAAAAAATTCTTGACTTGAGCAGATGAAACTGTGTCTCTTCTCTGCCACTTATTAGCTATGTGGCTTCCAGCAAACCACCTCTGCTCCCTGAGGCATACTGGATAAAATGCTGGTAATAATACCTTGTGGGGCTTATATAATAAGTCAGATAATGTATACGACACTGAAAGTATCTGCTCTTCATAAAGCCTCATACACATGCTTAATGTTGTTTATCTTACAGAAGGACCCAGGGCGAATAAGCAAGTAAGTCAAGCCCGTGGACATCAAACACAGACCTGCAGAAGAAAAACCCATGCATAATAGAACCGTATTTCTTCAACATCAGGAATAGGACTTTCTTCTAAAAAAATATTATAACAAGTAAGAATTGATCTTGCATATATATCACAGATACAGGTGACCACTATTTGAAGCATGGAAATGCAGTAAAATACTCAAAACTGCATACAGCGCAGACATGAATTAGCACCTCTTAATAATTAGGAGGTATTTCATTGTCTTATGACACCTAAGGGTCGTAATTATGATTATCAGGGGCTAATTTACTAGAGAAATGGATGGAATCCAAATGACTCTATGATATAACTGAGAATAAATTTTTGGAATTAATCCATGCTATCAATTTTGAATACTGTCACGTGTCTCTATTTTTTTAAAAAAATAGCATGACCTCGGTAATTTTAAGTTATCTGACCTGAGCTTCTGAGTGATTTGTATTCTCTCTAAATGGATGTTAAGCACAGGGCCAATTCCCACAATCTAACAAATCACAAATTCCACATCAGGGAACACGAGGCCCCAACGTAATGCCTTTGGGATGGTGTTCAAGGCTGGAGTCTTTCTACATTTCTGACCTGAGGTACCAGGTTTAGAATGACCAGCAGGCAGTAACGGCAGGGAGGGGAGTCAGAGAGGAAATAATAAGCTCCGTGCTGATTAATTGATGAGATGGTCAAAAGATGAAATGATTTAACAGCTGAGGAGGACTTTTTAAGTCATGTGGCCCCAGACATGCGTAAGGTGTTATTTTTATTACTATTAATAATCTTACTCAGTTTATACTGGATAAGTTATATATAGCCGGGAAGAGAAGAGCTCTTTTTCAAATGATGATACATTTGCTCCTCCGTCATCCACTTCTTGCTCTCTCAGCTGATCTCTCACCAGCGTGAGTGACATGTATAGTCTGTCCTGTTTTCTTCTGTTTTTGTCATAGTTTGACACGGTGGAGATAGATTGGAAGATCTTGCAGAGAATAAGGCTGCAAGCGAATTCTGAAATTGTAAAAATAGCTGCCTCTGCATAGGAAGGTATAAAAGTTCTTGCACACAGAAGGCTAAAGACATTCTTTTGTTCCTATGGCTAAAAGCATGTTGCAATTACTGTAGGATGGTAAAATATTCTGAAAGCTCAACATCTGCACAGTAGCTCCATCCGGATGCCACTGTCACGAGAGGCAGACACATGTCAGATTGATCTCTGCTTCTGAGCATGGCCATCTGCATTGTCTTCTTGAAACATAGAAATCTGTATCTGTGTGTGTGTGTGTGTGTGTGTGTGTGTGTGTGTGCGCAAGGATAGAAGGACATGGGCCCTTATGGTTGAAGAATTATAAACACACACAGTTATATCAACAAAAATATATGAACAAAAATATATCACCGTAAGAAGTAAAGGCACATTTAGCGGAATGCTGTAAAACTCTATGATGACATCAATGATCACTTGTCGGCCACGTAAAAATAAAACTTTAATTAATACAAGTAGATATGTATTTCTCCATCATGGGAGGGAAGACTGTTTTGCTATCTCCTTAATTAACTAATACAAGCATCTTTAGAATATTTCTATAAGCACAGTGCAGTTCATAGTGCTTAAGGGGGGAGGGGGTGGAGTATAAAGTGGTTATGTAAAGGACAATACATTCATTAGTAGAATGAGGGAGGTTTATATCTGCTAGCATGGAATGATTACTATATATATACATATATATTAAGTTTATATCTGCTAGCATGGAATGATTACTATATATATTAAGTTTATATCTGTTAGCATGGAATGATTATTATATATATTAGTATATATAATATATTATATATCATATAATATATAATATAGATATTAAGGGATATATAATATATATAATATATAATATATATATTAAGGGAGAAGAAAGCAACTTGTAGAATATTAAGTATACTATGGTCCCACTTGGGTTTTACACGTATACACAGACATGGAGGCATATGGGAAAAGTGTAAGAAGGCACCCAAAATCAGTCTTTAAAAGTTGTCCTATGAGCCAGGCGTGGTCGTGCACACTCGTAATCCCAGTACTTGGGAGGCTGAGACCGGAGGATCTGGGTTCGCGGCCAGCCTCAGCTACTTAGTGAGGCCTCCGCAACTTATCGAGACCCTGTTTCAAAATAAAGAATAAAAAATAGGGCTGGGACGGGGGCGTAGCTCGGAGGTAGAATGCCCTGGGTTCAATTCCCAGTACCACAAAAAAAAAAAAAAAGTTGTCCTATCAGGGAAAGGAAATGGAATTGGGGAGAGAGATGCTGGAGGCAGAGGGGGAGCTTCTCATCATGACTACTGCTATTTTATAATTAAGTTTTAAGGAAATGAAAGAAGTCTAAGTCATAGCACCTGCACTCAGGGAACAGTTAGTGTAATACAATTCTTTTATAATCCGATTTTCCATTCTCCATGCTGGTCACATAGTTCTGTAAAATACACATTTTCTAATTGGTGGAAATAGCACCTTTTCTGGCATACGGCCACTTACCCTTCACAAGTACTTCCAAAGCTCCAGCCAGGACACTATGTCAGGCCAGGACTCAAATCTAAGGAACAGAAGATACCAGTAAATCCATCCTGCTCTCGGCCTACATTTACAGCAAGCAGGGTTTTCCTTCTTGTTTTAACTGGACAGATTAGAACACGAGAGATAAAAATCATATTCTGCTTATTAAGAACCAATCTATACAAATTTCAAATATAGAACAAAATCTTAAAATTTATCAATCTTTTTTAATCCTTAATGAATTCCAGTGTTTGTCTTTGATATGGTGGGAGTAAGCATTGTCTTTATTATCATGACTTTAAAATAAAAATCAAAACAAAATAATTACTAGCAGAAATAATGAGCTAAATGGGGAGCTAGCAAACTACAACCAGAGAGCCAAACCCAGGCTGCTGCCTGTCTGTATAAATAAAGTTTTATTGGAACACAGTCACACTCAGTTGTTTATGTCTCTGGTTGTTTTTAAGCTATAGCAGAAGAGGTGATTGCACAATACAGAGACTATATTCCCCATGAAACCTAAAATATTGCTAACTGCCTCAGTACAGAAAAAGGTTACCAATCTTCAATACATTAATAAAAAATAGGACCATGTACTTGCACAATTGAATGTACCTACGTCTCTATTTTTGGTGTATTCCTTTTGAGAATCTTTATTTTAAGAGGCAATTTTTTTTTTTTTTGCAGTACCGGGGATTGAACCCAGTGGCTTTCTACCTCCGCGCTACACCCCTGGCCCTACTTTTTGTACTTTATTTTGAAACTGGGTCTCACGAAGTTGCAGAGGGCCTCACTAAGTAGCTGAGGCTTAAGAGGCAATTTTAAGAATGATTGCTTAAGGCATATGTGTTTCTTCCCTCTCTGATACTAGGAGAAACAAAGAGAGACAGTGAATAAATAACTGTAAAACATGAGTAGAGGGAATATAAATTAGAATGGTTTTACAAGAAATTTGTGGGAAGGTACTGTGTATTGAACCCAGGTATTCTATCTCTGAGCTAGACCCCATCCCCTTTTTGTTTTTTATTTTGAAACAGGGTCTCGCTAAGTTGCTGACGGTCTCACTAAATTGCTGAGGCTGGCTTTGAACCCAAGATCCTCCTGTCTCAGCCTCCCAAGTACTGGGATTATAGGAGTACACTACCACACCTGGCTACACACAGTATTTTAAATATTAACTGCCAATATGTTGGTCAAAGACTGAAGTTTCATGTGGGGGGTGCAAAGAAAGGCCTAAGTTGAATGGTCAGGATCTTAATGAGTTTTATTTAAACAGTCTTCGGAAATGTTTATTATATTATGAGTACTTCCCCAGTTTCTGAATGTCTCAACTTAATCCTGAAAGAAAAAATCTGGCGAAAAATTAAAAATTGCTTAAGCTAAATTTTTGCAAAACATTTGTGTGGATGGAGCAACGCAGCCTACTGCCAAAGATGCTCCAATTTAATTCTGCCTGGCAAGTTGGCTGGGCTTGTTTGGCATTTCATTAACAAAAAATAAACCTCACTTTTCTTCCTGAGAAAATAGCATGTGCAGTATTTTTGGGACAGCAAAGCTCAGTGTGCTACTTCTTGGTATGAAAAAAATATTTCTAAAATGTGGATAAATAAAGCTTTTAAAAAGCCTTTCTCTGGCACAATAACTGGCCACCCTGAGAAATCCATGTTTTAGGTATGCGACTGAACAAAAGTGACATAAAATATACCTTTAAATGTTTAAAAAATCACAAAGAAGTGATGTCATAAAATAGTAAGAGGATTGGTCTGGAAATTGAGAAAATAGATTCCTGAGACACTTTTACACTAGCTAATGATGCTCCATGCAAGACAATAGCTTAGCCTTTTTTTTTTAATTTTAGCTTTTTTTGAGGGTAAAATATAAGTAAAGTATAGATATTGAGAGAGAAGATAAAATAAAGATACTTGTAATCTGTGACTCAGTTACTATTCTTCAGAAGAAACAAAAGATACAATTAAAGGTAAATATATAAAGGTAACTGAGCTTTCTCAAATGAACAGCTTCATGACTCAATTGTCAGCAGTGGAAAAGACCAAGATCTTTCCATTTCTGTGCCAAATTCTTATTCACAGAAGTCTGAATTTAGTGGAAGGAAGGAAGTTGTCAACAGCTACCCATGCACAGCTTTGTTCATGTAAACACAAACTGGAAACTCATATGGTTACTATAATAACTGGATTAGTCTTTGATAGGCTAAAGATAGTTGGGACTGGAGTGAAGAGACAAGACACATAAAAGGAAAAGTGGTTGGAGAACATGGCACACTCGTGTTGACCAAAGGAGGACTAAGAATGGGCCAGGGAAGGGTGAGAAGTAACTGAGAGGCACAGTAGACAGTCAATGGAAAGAAATGGTATGGTTCATATGTAGAATTCTAAGCTGTTGCATGTTGTAGAGAACAAAATTTAAAACAGGAAGTGGTTAGAGAGAAAAATAGAGAGAGGCAGGTAGTAGTAGATGGAGGGGAGAATGTAGGTTGGGGCTATCTCATACTTCATCTAGCAGGATAGGGAGACCCTAGTAGATTTTAAACTTGCAAGCAGCAGCTGTACTTTGAGTTGTGTGTTGCTGGATTTGATGATGCAAAGACTAATGGAAGAAGACAGACCATTTAAATGGTGCTGATGTCCAAGCAGGAGGTGACCTGTCACGGGTAGCAGTAGTTCTGAACTACAACAGTGTTAGCAATGATGAGCATTATAGATGAATTCAGAAACTATTTAGGATGGAAAATTAGCAGGTCCTAGGAATGAGGTTGATGTGCAAAACAACACAACTGGAAAAAGAGCAGATAGATACAATGGCTCGTGAGTTTCTATTTTGATGAATGAGTAGACAATGATGTGAGAAACCAGGGGACAATGATGAGTTAGTTTGCATGTGTTGGGTTGGAGGGTGTCTGATGGACAGGGAAAGCAGTTAGATATTTGAGTCTGAATTGCAGGAAAGAGACCTGAGCTGCCTATCCAATTTATGAATAGTGCAAATCATGACAGTGGATGAGAGTACTGAAGGACAGTGTGTGGGGTAAGAAGAACAATAAACTGAGGATGAACTTGAGGAAAGAGGAGGAAGAGAAGTCCATGATAGAGACAGAGACAGAACAATAGAGAGTCCTCGGAGGGTATGGTGCCAAGGAAGGCAGAGGAGTATGAACCTTTCAGAAGGATAGAATGATGAATGGTATAAAATATGTAGAGAGATCTAGGAAGGAACCGACGAACCCCATTGGATGGCACCCTGAGGTTAAGAATGGTAAAACAGAGAAAAAGAAACACCCAACATACACATATACCAAGTTTTCAAGAGTTTTAAATGAGATAAGGAGAGAGATCAGAATGAAGATCGAGAGGGACCAGAACAAGGGAGAGGATGTTCAAGACAGGAGAAACGTGGACAATAACCTGTGACAGCCCGGACCACAGTTCCATCAGTGGCTCATCAAGTCCCCTTTCCTCTTCCCTCTGCCCTTTCTGTTTACTACCACTCACATTTGAGAAAATTTCTGGGCAACTTTCCCTAGTCTTAGGATGGCAGCCTCTTTAGCAAGCAAAACATGGAAAAGGAGGGAATCAGATTCATCATTTTCTTATAAAATCTTCTAAGGAAATCAAGAAACAGTGGTTTATTTCTTAAATAATTAACTATATTTAATTTTTTTTCTTTCGATCCTATTTAAGTCTTGTCCACCATTATCAGGGTGTCTATACTTTATTTTATAATAATGCCTTTGTAATAGGTGTGCAAGCACATTAAGAAATACCTATCATGAGATCTGATTTATCGGCAAATGGCAACTATAGTCAACAATTTTTTGTTTGTTTTGCTTTGCAGTCCTAGGGCCTTGTGCATGCTAGGCAAGTACTCTACCACTAAGCTACATCTCCAATCCTTAATATTTTGAGACAGTGTCTTACTAAGTTATCCAGGCTGGCCTTGATCTTTCTGCTTCAGCCCCCTGAGTAGCTGGGATTATAGGCATGCACTACCATGCCCTAAGTCATTAGTATTTTTCTACAGTTTAGGATCTCCTACACTGGGAAGGGACAATACAGCATAGTTAAAAGAGGCTTACTTGAGTATGAACGTATTTTTGAGTTTTTCCTGGCTTGTCACTACCTAGTCATGTGACCTTAAACAAGTCCCTTCTCCAAGTTCAGTGTTCATTATAGCTATGAAATAAGGGCCCTTCACTTGATTAGTTCCTCTTCCAGAATTCCAGGTATGAGAAAACTATGCCAAAGAATCCAGTTAAACATTCTGAGATTTAGGAAATTAAATCAAAATCTATTTTGTGGATACCGACCAGTTCTAAGGTCCTAAAATAATGGCATCCACCTTAGGAGAGAAATACCTACTGATACTAATTAGAAATGATAGCTCCACGTGTGGTCTTTTCTTTTTCAAATGAAAAGCTCATTTGAATCACACAATATTTTTCTTTCTTTCAAAGTCTAATACCAAGGGTTTGATGACAAATCAAAGCAGGATTGTTCTAGCCTTAGTACACATGCCAGCGTCTCCAAAAGCAACTTCAGAATGACAATTTCTGGAGACAAATGATTCATTTCTGCTTCTGCTCTATTCACTAGAAGAACATAACCACAGTCAAGATTCAATCTGAAGTTCAGTAATGCAAAATCTATGCACTTGGTTGCCACCCAGACAGCAGATTCTCTCTGTAGTGTCTCCCCGGACCGTGCTGAATGAAGTGACTTCAAAGAATTCTGGAGTGTGGGGGCTCAGAAATTAAAAAGTGCTTTCAGCTTTATATAAATTTAAGTAACACATACTTGTGATCCTGGAGATAAAATGGAATAAATTAAATTGCAAAGAAATATTCTTACTCCCTTTCTTCTTCATTCCAGAGACACAAGGAAAAAAAAACCCACTCCAATTAAGTATGCTGGGTCCCCCTTCTAGGATTCGCTGGGACCTGTGTATCCTCATATAACCTTGCCCATTATGTAACCTTTTCCACAGAGAAGCAAAGCTTTCAAACAATTTTTAATTTCTTCCTACCCTTTACTGTTTCTGAACCTTCCTTCGATGGTGCTGGATTTTGTGGCTATTGTGTATGTGTGTATGGAGGGGGTGTTTTTTGTTTTTTTGTTTTTTGTGTGTTTTTTGTTTGTTTGTTGGTATGATATTTTCTTTGCAACTACTGAACTTACCTCTCTTTTATTTCATATTATTTCTATAGTCTCTCTGTCCAGGTCTTGTAGATCTCTCACCCATTCTTGTGGCCTCTTTTAGCAGGCCCTCTGATTTCTGAAAATCAGGACTCTTCATTTGCCTTTCTAGGTTCCTGGCCCTCATAAATAAGTCTATTATCAATATTCAGCAGAATTGCTAGGGTTGTTTCCATGGACCTCATCTCCTCCACTTCCCCCTTCAGTCTCTACACTGACATTTTATATCGCTAGCATTCCTCACTTCACAGTGCCACATGGGCACCTCCCTCTGCCATATGTGCGCTATCTCTTCCCCTCCTTTATCTCTCCAGTCCTCCATATTCTTCTCAGGCATGTCACCTACACACTCACATCCTCCAACCACTTCGCTCTCATTTCTAAACCTTTTCCCAAAGTGCCCTGGGTTTGTAATCATGTTTTCAACTTGCCTAGCCTTCTTCCTTCCCTCCCTCAGCGATGCCCATCTCCAGCCTTCTGCAAGTAATCTACCTGTGCTGGAAATATCGGGAAAGCAAACACCCTTCAGTTGCAATTTCTCAAGCACACAGCACTCTTTGCTCTACCCCTTTTTAAAAATACTTGAGGTTGCCCTGTGATTTGAATATTTCATGTCTTCATTCATTTAGTAGTATTTTCTCACTCCAAATTTATTATGTCTATATCTCCTTTATTAGGTTTTAAACCCCTCGAGCGCAGTCATTATAGCTATAAATCAGCCTTTCTGGATAGTGTCCAGTCATAATTTTTTAAATGTAGAAAATCTAATGGTGACAATAAAATAGAAAGCATTATGCACATTTACCTGTTCTTCCAGGAGGATATAAATGAAAAAATCATCTTGGAAATCACATAGCTTGGCTTTGTCAGCTCTCCAGTGGGCTTTGAAAGCACTGAGCCTGTTTCTTACCTTGCTCTCTGTCCTGGGGAGCTAATCCAACCATACACTTGCCTTTGAAGTCAACTGGAACATCATGCATGGGTGAGTTCCAGAGAGCACACAAAAGCCAGAAAAGAATACTGACATGTTATTCTTAACCAAAAGGACTGTACTATTTCCGACTTTCTATACATACTTAGGTATCCCACAGACTTCAAGAGCCTGCGGATGAAGTAGGAGAAGTTGAAGTTGGCAAAGTCTTGGGAATGGGCAGCAGATAAAGCCACAACAGAATGAAAGTTTTAAATTCCAAGTAAATCATTCCTGTGCTTTTTTTTTCCCTTTATCAAGAGTCATACAAATCACAAACAGCAAATTCTTTAAGGCTACAAAACCACTCCCTGAGAATGTCAAGCTCTTTCACAAATGGCAGCCAATCCTCATCTAAGGTATAAAAATTGCCTTGTAGACTAGCATTCAATTCCACATAAGGGACATTTATCCAGATTCTTTATTGAAAAGAGTTGTGCACATCAAGTCGAGAGCGCCATCCACATCTTCAAAAAGCAAAGCATAAAGCAGCTCTCATAGCACATAGCCCTCCACAGCCACTTACAAAAGACACTTTCAAATAGCATCAGTATATAATGCAGCAACATGGGTGAAATACAAATTACAGTTTTATACTATAGTATTAACACTGCAGCATTACTCTAATCCCATACTCAAAGGCTTCAGCTAAATGACATTTTGGAAACTAAATTTATGACATACGTATCTTTTGACCCCATCAGTCCTTTCCTAAAAACAAATTCCACTGAAATAAAAGAACCAACAAACAAGAGAACCCACTACTTAGTAAGTATTTTAGGTGGATTTTCTTTACCTCTCCAAATGTCTAAGAAGTAATTTGTAAATGGTAGATAATAATAATACTTGCCTTAAAGCCCATGTGGGTATGATGCCTGACCTATGGGAAATAGTGAAGAAGTGTTTGTAAGGTATATATTATAATCCTTATTTTATATATAAAAAAGAAACTGTGTTTCGAAGATGCTAAGCAATTGGTCCAAGGTAATAGATCTGGAATTTTAATCCAATTTGATTTAATCCCAAAGTCTATACCCTTCCTGCCATAAAAGTTGCTGTTTCTCTTTGAGTCCTAAAGTGAACAAGAAAAGGATTCATCAGCTGAGAAAATCCTCAAATACCACCAACCAAGGATGCCTATATTCTAATGACCCTCTCTTCAAAGAGTGTGCACAAATATTAGGATATTAGACTTTCAAATCAACCCAAGACCCTCAAATCACAAGACACTAAACTCCAATGTAAAAAATGGCTGAACTGATGGCCAGTCAACGTAGTCTAGAAAAATAAGCATGCACCTGAGAATCAGAAATTCACTGATTACTGACAAGAAATGAATTCACCAGAGGTGCAAGAAAACTGCTCTGTGCTCTTGGCCGTTGATGTACCACTATAGCCTGGACTTCATATTTAAATATTTCAAGATGAAGGCTAGGAAGTTGTATCTTCCATAAAAAGCACCATTATTTGAAATACTTTGACTACGTTGTTGGGGTAAAAATCTTGATGATAATGAGCAACTTATGCCAAAGATAAATTGCTATGAATAAGCACACTGGAGATGTACCAAAGAGGTGGGCCATCTCCTCAGAGTAAACAGGATGAAGACGCCAACTCTGCAACATATTTACTGCAGAGGGTGGCACTCAAATACAACTAGAAGACACTGGATATTATAATCTAGTGTGTCAAAGTGAAACTGGGAATCAATGGATCTATAATTCAACAAAAACCTGATTTTCCCCCAATATTTCATTTCTTCTGATTCACAAATTTAACCACATACTGTATTCCCCAATGTAAGATACTTTGTCCTTCTCAAGATTTTGTTGCTGTTGTTTTTATTTATTTCCCTTTTCTTCAAACAATGAGTCTAAATGTGTATTTTTAGAAGTTAAGTCAGAAAGTATCTAATGTTTATGTCTCTTTTCACCCATAGGGAATAGGGAGGTGGGGGGGGGATCCCATTGACGAATTTGTCACCGTACCCTTTACATCATATGGAGCTCAAAGGTGCCTTCTGAAAGTGGCTCTCAAAATGAAATACTGCTCAGAGGAGACATCTGTGAAATGGGGTCCTTATTAGGGAGCACCAAAAGTATTTACTGTCACAGGGAGGAGATATGTCCTGTGTCCACTGTCATTATCTATTTGTACAGGAGGATGGTAAACATTGCTTCCCAAAGACACTGGCAGCTGAGAGTTTGTAATTCCTAGATAGGTTGCTGCTACCTGTTCTCCAAGCGTGTTCCATTCAGTCTTCTGCCTGATTCTTCCCATGATGTGTTTTTTATAAGTTCCTTTGCATAATAAGATACTCAGGAGAATTAGTCCTTTGCCTGACCTTCTCCCAGCCCCCAATAAAAGGACATCTGTCCTCCCCTGCTTAGAGAAGGCCACATGCTGATCATAGGACGTCTAGTTGGAACTGGTATGCAGTTTTCTATCAAGTTCTTTCCTTCTCTGAACAGAGAAGGGAGAAATAGCCAAGGAGCTTCTCTCAAACTATATCTACAAAATATAAACTACACAGAATAAAAGAAGAAAATAAGTCATTACTGAACCTTTGCTTTTCAATGCACAGGAAACGAAGGGCAATACTTTAAGCCTTTTTAAGCGAATTTTTAAAAAACAACACCATTGGCTGGCTAAGCTTAGCTTTCCTGGAAAATGATGATCAACATGCATACAAAGTTTTGTTTTTCCTTAAAATCCTAAAATGTTATACTCAAGACCAAAAATGAGACTTGAACCAATCCCAAAGCTCTTTGCTTAGTGTTAGGTGTTATTTGGAATAGTGTTTTTATCTATGTGGGTAAATGGCATAATATTTCTGCCAGAGAATGAAGCAATGGACAGGACTTCACACACCCATGGATATTAGAGACAGCTTTGAAAACTTTTTCATCACATAGACTGTGTTCGCCTGTCTTCCCAAGATCATGAACAAGATGTAAGATTTCAAAAGATAGACACATCAGAATGATTTAAGCTATTTTTAAAATATTTTGATTTACATATAAGTCCAAATTTTGGAACAATATCCTGAAGCATAATTAGAGCAACAATAAGCTCCACTAGCCCTCCAACACACACACACACACACACACACACACACACACACACACTCACACACACACACACATATTTAATTATAAGCTTCCAATAAAGTAAAGTATTTTTAGTTTAATTATTAACAGTATAGCATAGTTCAATTTTTTGAAGTTGTCATGAAATGAAGACCTTGGGTTTTTGCTGCTGGAAATTCTAAAATCCATTTTTGAGAACTAGCCTTTATTCTGAATATTTTTATTATTATTCTCACAACAAATAATCTGAACCAATATTCTGAGGCTAAAAGCTAGATTTGATTGTTAATATTACTTTCTACCTGTGAGGAAATAGCTTTTCCCTTCACAGTACTAAAGTATGATTGCTAAGAGTAATTTCATTATATTATCCAATTAGTTCTTTAAGGTTCTTTTTCTCTCTCTAATTATACTATAGTTGATGAGGGGAAGAGCACATTTTCTCCTTTTATAAAATCCTTCACATGGCCTTAGCAACACTGGTCAGATGAGACAACTAAAGGTGGAAAAAGCCAATAGAATATTTGAGTGAATGAAAGACTATAAGGCTTCCCAAATTTGTGACAACAGTCAGGATTATTGGGTCAAAGAGATACCATTTTAGTTACAAAGACCATACACCATGCCAACTTTTACCTAACTTGAAATTGAAAGAATACACTTTCCCAAATTGCATGGACTGAACTCATTAAAACGTTTTGTTTTGTGGGAAAGAACCAGAAATTTCTTGGCATATATACCTATATATTTTACTGTTTTCACCCAACCAAAAATAAAATAATACCATCAAAGAAATAATTGACCTGAAGAGTTTACAATGTTCATAAATATTAGAGATACAATGAGTGGCTGGGGCCGGGCGCACGCTTGTAATCCCAGTACTTTGGGAGGTGGAGACCGGAGGATCCAGGTTCGCGGCCAGCCTCAGCTCTCTCTCTCTCTCTCTCTCTCTTTCTCTCTCTCTCTCTCTCTCTCTCTCTCTCTCTCTCTACTTAGTGAGGCTCTCCGCAACTTCGTGAGACCCGGTTTCAAAATAAAGTATAAAAAAATAGGGCCGGGGGTGTAGCGCGGAGGTAGAACGCCCCTGGTGCAATCCCCGGTACCGCAAAAAAAACCAAAAACAATAAGTGGCTGGGAACTGAGGAGGATTGAATTAGCAGGACTACAGTGAGAACAACCAAGTGCTGTATTCGAATCTTTCTAGCACTTTGAAAGTACCAAGGTCACAGAAAACAAACGCAATCCTCAATTTTTAAGATGATATGCCCATTTATACAGATAATTCTATTCTCTACTATTTTCCTACTTGTCAAAACTCTCCTTGGACTGAATTAAGCACGACACCTGATGAAGGTCAATGTCTGTCTCACGTTTCCATTACATATAAGTATACCTTCTAGACGATTTCCTTACCACTTGAAAGTTATAACATTCTCCATATTTTTTTAAAAATTAAAATTAAGAGCTGTTAACATGAAGCTATTTTTGTAAATGTCACCAAATGGAATTTCTTTTAAATATCAACAGCATCATCACACAACATATCTAAAATTGGAATGGTATTATTCGTGCGTCACTTATAGCCGTTTACATATTAAGTCCAAAGCCAACCAATGAAGCAGAGGACTCCAGGAACTTTTTCTTTTTTAATCTTTTGATCAAAATGAATGATTAAATTAATCTATTTACCAGTATCTTCCTTATGTTTGTACATTCCAATTAATATGCAATGGTCCCAAATTTGCATAATATGAATTCAAGAGGGAGCCAAAGGATTTATCTTTACAGAGAGAAAACAACCAGTTAATTCAGAGGGGAAAAAAATCTTCCACCAACTTAACTGATTGGGACTGTATTGAAAAAACTGGCTGATTCAATATTTCCCTTTCCAACTGCATGTGGTGTGTTCTTACGGCAAGTCACAGGGGCTAAATATTGTTCTCCATTCGCTACTCTCGATTGTGCACCCAGGTGGCAGTGAGATACCAACAATTACACACTGTAGCTAAGTGCCAAGGTTCATTCCTGAAATTAGTGTCAAAATGAAAGGACCATAGAAAGCTGGGGTTAAAGGGGAGCTGAGCTCATCCTCTGCATTTTACCGACACCAACACAGCATGTGATCAGCATTTGGAGCACAGTTCCTTCTTGGAACTCTTCTGGACAGTTCAGCTGTTCCTATTACAATAAGAACTGAAGACATATTCCTTGTTTCTTAAAAGGAGCCTCATGACTGAAGCTTTAGCCTTACTCTTCTCAATTAGAAAGGAGGAATTGCCAAAAAACAGGGCAGTTCCAGCAGAGTACTTCTAAGTTAGAAGCTACACACAACCTATGATCACATTCACTGGTTTAAGGAACAACTTCTCCAGTTTGCTTTACCCAGGAAAATTAGTACAAGCCACTTATATGTTAATTAAAAGTAATGCCTCTTTAAAGCGAGCCCTGTATTCATATCTATGCAGACAAGTCTGGCTCCTATGGACAGTAACATAGCCACACAGCAGGAATGGTACTTAGTAGTTGCTTTAAAAAATACCCACCTGAATTTCCAGGTAAAGTAAAACTTTAACCTTGATAACTTGGTTAGTAAGCCCATAAAAACACAGACATGCATATTCGTTTTGAGGTTTCAAAGCTACACTTTTGAATACAATTGAGCAAAAACATAAATAAAATTAACCTCAAGAGTAGCTTGTTAATAAAGGAGAATTGCACTAGGCATTTGAAGGTTGAATTTGGCTTTTATTGAAGGTAGCAATCCAATATGACGTACTAACTAACAAAATTTTATAATGGAAAAGGAGAGGGGGGAGGGGGTAGTAGCAACTTTTATGATACTGAAATATGTCCCAGATAATAGAGAAATAATCATATATGTAGTGAAACCAAGTTAGCATCAGCCACTTTGTGGGCCTGAATGATGGAAAACAGATGCAAACATAACATAATTGCACTTTTTCTTAGAAGCATCAAAATTTCATTCCATTTCAAATGTATGAATGTTAATAAAGTGACAACTTATTCCATGAAGAAGCAAAAATGTATTTGAAAGTAAAAATCATTGTCTATCTATACATTCCTTAATAAGGTCTCTAACCCTAAAATAAGCATTTAAAGATCTTCAGAGGCTTTGGGGGTATGAATTTAGGAGGATTATTTTCTCTCTTCCCACTCCCTTTCCTATAGCTGTCAGTCTCTCCTTCCTCCTCTCCTCCCCTCTTCCCAGTGTCCAACTTGTATTAACTCCTGCCCTATGCCAGGTACATGCTAGGCAGCCAGGTTCTTAGTCCCAAGTCTTCCAGTCCTACCATTTTGACTCTCTTCCCTTATTTTGCTATTTTTTTCCTTGAACTCTTTGCCAACCTATCGGTTGGGCGCATCACCAACAGACAAAAGAAATCTGCAAAACCATCAAGTCTCAAATCACCTTAGCTGTTGCCAATGTCCTGGGTCAAATGATGGGTGCAGATGAAAGCACTTTAGGATTTCATTGTAAGACTGCCTCCTGGGAGCCAGGGGCTTTGACCCAGAGCATTGAAGCAGAGATGGCTTTGAGGAAGCAGTGGCAAAATCGTTTCAGGTGCAGGAATGATCTAGAAAACACAAGACAAACTTCTTGGGGGTCTATGAGAGCATTCGCTTTCTAGTGTAGAATTTCTATGTAGAAGTCGGCAATGATGCAGTTGGAAAAAACACTGAAACCAAATGGTAAGACGTCTACAAACAGTAAGACGTCTACAAATTCATCCCATTGGCTCTGGGAAAGCCCGGGGATAAAGGGGGAAATAACATAATAAAAGTATCAAGGCAGTTATTAGGCACCTGGATTTTAAGGGTGGAAATTTGGGCAAAAAAGTCTAAGGGCTTTAAAGCCTGTAATACATACTACTTTAGTTTGAGCATCATGAATAAGCCTAGGACATCAAAGTAGGCTCAATACTGTTTGTTGAGTGACTAGAAAAAATAATAGAATCTGAAGGACCAAGGTTTTAAGTCGTCACAGCTGCTTAGTAGCTTTGTGACCTTGAGGAAGTGGTTTAAGTTCTCAAAGCCTCAGTTTCCTCATGTACAAACAGGAACGGTGACACCTCCTTTCTCATAAGGTGGCGAAGAAGACTAAACTAGAAAAGGATGGCAAAGGGCATAGCGCATTGTCTGGCATATAGAAAATAAATGTTAGCCATTAATAATTAGACTTAGGAATCCCTTCAAGTAGCACTAGAAGTATTGGAAGGAAGCGTAAAAACAAAAAAACCTATTTAGTGTCTGCTGCGTCATAGGGTTGGAAAGTGGGGGGAAAAGAATGTATTTGAACATGTTTAAATGCTTATCAGTAAGATAACTAATTAAAGCATATCTCACTGTCTCATCTAAATATTCATATATATTTGTCAGAATATATACAATATGGAATGTATTTTAAGCCTTTAAAGAATGAACAAGAGAAACACAAGCTGCAACATGATATGGAGATGTGATTAGTTGATGACATAGGTACATACAACTCCTGAAATCCCTATAAGATTTCAGGCAAATAATATTGAAAACTGAATTAGAAGTAAGTACTAAGATCCACAAGAATATTTTCTGCCACATGGTAAGCACTGCATAAATGTTTGTTGAATGAATAGACAATTTCTAAACTCACACAAGAAGAGATTTTTTAAATAATTTATTTGATTTTCACATTTTACATTTTTAGCAAATTGAATTTTTTACCTAGTTCATGGAAATTCAATATATTTAAAGCTCTCTGTAGTAAATTATGTTAAAACCCCTAAGACTGTGATAATTAACTATATGCTATATGTTCCTGACCACTGTATGGGACTTTATCTTTCCGCCTCTGAGGAAACTTCTAGCTTAATGGTGTATTTTCAGTATTTGCATTTGAACTGTGAACTCAATTGTCAGAAAAATACAGGAAATTCAAGGATTTATACATCACGAGTACACTGTGGCTAAATAATGTCAAGAAACATTAAGGACATAAATGTATAGCTCAGAGATATTATTAAGGATGCAAAAGGGTTCTGTATACTGTGTCCTATGATATTATAGAATCATAAAGTCTAGCAACTTTGGAAGAACTCAAGGTCATCATTACAAGTGTATATAGGCCATCTCTTGAAAAGATTATAAATGCCATTAAGCAAATAGAATGTTCACATTCAAAAATCTTAAATTATTAGTGAGTACAAGATTGCTAAGTGAATATTTTAACATAACTCTTTATTGTCTTAAATCATTCTGGTATCATTTAAACACAATCTACCAACTGATGGCAATGCAAATTAAAATCTGCTGTTGGATCACAAAGAAGATTAAATAGAAAATCTGTAGAGAAAATTTGATTATATATCTTTGCCAACATGCTAGAACAGTTACTTGGGGTGATATCTTCACTAGCTACCTAAAAAGACCCCCCACCCCACCAGTCAACTTTCCACAATAAATTTCCTAGATGATGCTGTTTTGTGAAAAATAAGATAACTGAAGGAAAGTTTTTGTTGAACTACGCGAGGAACTTGCTACTACGGAGAAAATCTACAACCTAATGACCCCTTGAATAGCAAGCACACTAAGTCCAACTCAAATCCTTCAGCACTTAATGATCAATTTCTAATGAAGTGAGTTTTAGGCTAATTTTTCCCCTTAAACTCAGACAAATAGGTCAGATAAGTAGCTTCAAAGTCAATGAAACTTTCCAGGTGACAAGTAAGAGTAACAATACACCAAAAAGACAAAAACCAAAATGATAGGAGGCAAAAAGAAACTACTAGTAACCAGTTGCTCTGTGACAATAATATTTGGAAAGGAATATAAATTACAGAAATAAAGCCAACTTTGGGATATTTGCAAACATAGCAGAAGAGAATATTCAGATATGAGAGCTTAATTTTACTTTGATAAACAATTATGCTAATGGCATGTTAATTCAGCAGTATTATATTCTGACTTTAAATATTGTCTGTAATCAAATTAAATTGTATAAATTTTTTTCTAATTAGCATTTTGAACAAATGCAATTTGGAGGCTGTTGGCTTTGTGTAACTTGCGCAGAAAAACTGGTGTATGGATTTCATTTTCACTTCCATGAAAATTGATCTAATATGTCACAACTCCAGTTCCCAAAGGATTCTATTCTTTAACAGCTATGTGATGAACTTTACTTGTGTACACATCTCCCGAAAGAACCGAGGGGCAAAGATGTTCCTGGGTAACATTAGCTGCAATCTTACAAAGGGTATATATCTGCACTTACCTATTCAATAAAAATTCATTTAATAACTATGGGTGTAGATATGGATCTTTTTATTTCGTAGTCCAATTTTAAGTTTTAAAATAAAAGCACATGACATCTGAAGAGTCGAGTCAATTTTGTGATAGCGCTGAGTATGTATTCCTTCTGTTGTCTTAGCTGTCTCTGACTTGCATGCCTTTTTTTCTCTTTAAGCTACAAGCTATCATATCGAATATTCCTTTCTTTAAGAAACAACTAATTATACCTTAGGAAATGCCATAGTAAAGTAGAAGCAATCTGGAAATACTTACGGTTTTATCTCGAATTAAATGCAATTGTTTGTGCCGAGATAAACGCACGAGGACTTTTCTGAAATAACTTTTACATAAGGATAAAATGATTTTCTATATAAGAAACAATTACCAGCCAATAGTATTAGCACCAGAAAATTGTAAGCTAGAATGAGCAATAAAAACATTGGACTTGGAATGAGATATTAGAGAATAGCTATTAGAATATTTTACTCAATTTCTATTACACCTTAAAATGAAAGCCATCAAAATGTCATTACAGGCCTTTTCCCCAGATTCTTCAGAGAGTGAATTTAATCATTTCAGGAAATTGAGCACTATCTGACATTCCCATAAATCCTTGAATTAACAGCAAAGCAAAACAAGATGTGAAATTTATACGACATTTTATATTAAGACCTGTTCCTATACCTACAGATACATACCAGGAAGCAATTGTCTTCAGACATCTAGAATTAAATATTTGTTATGAAAACTAATCACTCATATAAAATATTACCTTCAAAAAAACCTAAAGAAACCCCAGGAAAGGCGCCACAAGTTGATCTCTGCAAAACCCGAGTTAACAAAGCACTGTTAGATCCATTTAAAAGAAAACCTTTCAAAAATCAATTATTTGGAGATTAATTCCAGCCACAATTATTACTTATACAAGAGAGCACAAAACTTCTGACTGTTGTTCAACTAAAGAGAGCTAAACATCAGTTGAATAAGTGCAATTACAATAAGAAAGGCATCCTTAGGCAGTCCTGCAGAAAACTAGTACTCTGGGAAGAATTTTCAAGCCGGAAGAGACTTTTGACATCACCTAATCCTGAATTGTAATTTACTGGTTTTAGGAATAAAAATCTACATAAAATAAAGGCCATTTTTACTGACCCTCCCCAAATGATCACCTTCTCTCAAGAAATAAAAAAGGTGATGCTTTCCAAGGCAAAGAACAAACATAGGAAGCACCTGATTGTATTTTGTTAACAAAAGCTAGCCAATCTTTAGAAAATGACTAACAATAAAATTCTCCCCAGATATTCTCTTTAAACTTTCCATATTAAAAATTGTTCCAATTTCAAGTAGTCATATTTAGGAGACAGTTTTCTAATGGGACTGGCAAGAAGTCCATGAAAGAGTTTGAAAATTGCACCTTAAAAAATGTTGAATTTTTACCTTTTAATTCGAGGAGGATGTCCCTTCTTAGGGTTCCCATTTTCCTGAAGATACTCAGTGCTGGCCGATTCAGAGTAAAAACCATTAGCACAATACTTAAAAAAAAAAACACTCTGCCCTACAAAGCCGCAATCTCGCTCTCTCCTTCGGAAAGAAGCTGATGGTGTTTATAAGCAATAAATGCCTTTCCTGATACCTATTTTGTCATCGTCATCTTATTAGCAGAGTGTATGTTCCCTGCAGCAACCATCAATTAGTAGTTTTTAAGGGAATGGGAAATGTATTAGGGCTCATCTGCTGGGCATGGCTGTGTAGTCCACAGCCTCTTAATAGTCAGGACTCCTTTCTAACAAGGGGCCAGGAAGCAAGGAAGTCCAGGGACCATTAAGTAGCACACAAGCAGAACATCCCTGGGAGGCAGCAATACTAGACCCAACTTTCCCTCGGAGGGCCAGCCCGCGAC
This sequence comes from Glis glis, assembly GCA_004027185.1. NCBI lineage: Eukaryota > Metazoa > Chordata > Mammalia > Rodentia > Gliridae > Glis > Glis glis. Next base: position 143,342 of record PVJS01000262.1, read on the forward strand.
TGCAGGCGACAGAGCCGCCAGTAGTCGAGCCGCAGCCCAACTGCCTGTGTCAGAGCACTTGGCCAAGCAGAGGCCAACAGCAGCAGGGAAACTCTTCCTGACTCCTCACTCCATCCCCTGAATCCAGGCATGCGGAGCGCGGTTCCAAAGCCGCCCAGCTCCTGAGCGGGTCTGGAAATGAAAGGCTTAACCTGCTTCTTCCAAGCACCTAGAGCCGCAGCATCAGAATCACAAATGAAATGCTAATGGCCAAGTAAATGAATGCCAATTTCCTCCACTTTGCTCCAAGTTTCAGTGGCCCCTCCACAATAAAAGATAGCTGTTTGCGGAGAATGCCTTGTTCCATACCATTAACTCAGAACAAAACATATTTTTAGTCGGACAGCGGTGTTTACTTGTAAGGACTGATGAATTGTTCGGCACCATTTATTACTCACAGACAAAGACGCTCAGCCACAATTTTGGACATAAATCAAGGTACGTGCTCCTCAAAAAAAAAAAAAAAAAGACTTCTTAAATCCCCAAAACCACGGAGATTGAGGTCAGACTGCCCATAGCAACCATGAACAGAACTTGGGCCTCCAGAAGGACCTAGCAACCGATAAATGAGTTCAGATCTCTTTTCATCTCCACTGGTGTGAAAGCCAAAATTAAAAAGATTAGATCACCCTGCACCCATTACAAAAGGTGCCACAATGAAAAAGTCATTTCCAGCCTTTGAATCACATCAAATAAATAACATTCATCCCTGCGATAATGAACAACTTTCAAAGTAAATTGAATCTCCATAGTACTGCTTTCCCTGGTCGCACAAAATTTACATAACAATATATCACAGGAAGCCCCCGAATGGGTCTTATAAATGGGGGAGCTGGGGATAAAAACATCTTTAGCCCCATTACTGTATATCCAGACTGCTTTCCAGTCCCCCTCATTTAAACAATGTGTTGTATCAGGAACATAAACAATGTCTTTAAATTGTGGGAAATGAAAGTTTTCAGTACATTTTTAAATGCCTGGAACTCATCCCAGTACACTCCCTTTGTGGGGCACTGAGAACATAAAAATCATTTGACCTCCTAAATCCATGTCCCAGACTCGTTTTTGTGACAAAGCATTCTCATCTATGTGTACACTTGCTTCTTTGTTCATGCCAGCAATTTTTCACCCTAAATATCTGCTGAGTTTTTATGCATTACTTAGAATTTAAAATACACACGCACATATACACACACTTGCAGATTTTTTAGCCTATGGTTCATTCATTATTTGTCATTTCCTCGAAAGTACAAGATATTCTCCATTGTCATGACAATAATGTCTACGAAGTTTTAGTCATATCTCCACACAAACTGTCCATCCTCGACAGTCGAATGCTGACTCCGTCTCCCGCCGGCCATTAAAAAAAAAAATTAAGGAGTAATCTCCGAAACCACATTGACTATCCTAAACTATTGTACATTTCCTGTATTTCAACGGGAGAATGCTCGAAATAAGACAGCTAAATCTATGGCAAAAATATACCAGCATAACCTTATCTTTTTGCAGCAGCTCACATAGATATTACTATTTGAACTCCACGGGGAATCTCATTAATTTTTTAAACTCTCTGACCTCAGTACAGTTGAGTGTAAAAATAATGACAAATTAAGAATGAAAGAGCATCGCTTGAATTCTGCAGGGCCATATGCTCTACGTTGCACAAAACATTGCTAACTATCATCAAACAGAATTTTTTTCCAGACAGAAATTTAAACAGCATGATAAATGTCACCACACTGACATAAAAAGCAGCTCACCCTTCCGCCAGCCGCACGCGCACCGCACCTCCGGATGGTTCTAGTAACACAAAGCCCAGAGAAAACACAGGTTTGCGGGCTAGTAAGGGACAGCGCCGAGGATGCCTCTGGAAAAGATTCCCCCCTCGAGACTCGCTTTATAGCAGCCTGTCTCGGCCACAGGAGGCAGAGATGCAAGACTCAGGGCATAAATATTTTCTTACCTAAAACTTGCCGGGAGGACGGTCTGGTCATTGTTGTCACCTCCGGTGCCCCCTCTCGCCATCGTGGAAATTGGCTCCACTCTGTTTATTGCTCTGTGCCTCAGTTACAGCTGTGACCCTCCTCTGCCTGCACAGAACCTATGAGGGGGAAATGAGGGAGGGAGGAGAGAGAAAGAGAATAAGACAGAGAGAGGGAGGGTGTGTGTGAATGCGATTGTGTGTGTGTGTGTGTGTGTGTGTGTGTAAGAGAGAGCATGAGAGAGAGAGAAAGAGAGAAAGAGAGAGAGACAGACTGAGACTGCTGAGTTGAGACTAAGAACCTTAAACCTCCAGCCAAGTCAAGCCTGAACAAAATGATCAAAGGTCTGTCCTTCATCAAGAGAGTAGACAGATATTTTTTTTTCCTCCTCCACTGAAAAGTGGGACTGTCATTGGGGATTCTCACCAGGAAAGCGCAGACAGAGGCAGACCTTCTGCAGAGCACTAGTGCTGCCCAGCAGTCCGTGCAGAATACAGGTACCTATTGTTCCAGAGACAGATATGTAGCCAGCCAGTCAGACTCTGACAGATTTCAGCAAACCAGTGAGCCTGCCTTCATTTTAACTCCTTATTTACTAGTCCCTTTTGGTGAGATGCAAAGGTCTTCTCATCACTCATGACAGAGAAATGGAGATGATACAGATGAACTCATGGAAGCAACTAATCCTGTATCTTTTACAAAGAGGGGACTTTTCGCTAATATTACTGAAATGTTGAACTTGATGCAAATATCTTAATGGGAGGGGGAGATAAGAAGCATTAGATTACATGGGGAAGACTTAGAAAGTAAAAGAAAATCTTGACAATCCAAGATGAAGAGTATAGCCGATTTTAAAAGGGAGAGAGAAATCAAGGTTGTTTAAAACATCCTGAGTGTAAATACATACATACATATATATATATATATATATATATATTCCAACGCGGATGGGGGTTATTGAAGCCAAAGGGGGTCCCAACACCCTTTTGCATTGGGGTGTGGCACACTGGAAATATCCTGCATAAAAAGCCACCCCAGCAGAACCTGTTTCCCTCGGGGCTAAAGTCTTCTTGGTCCCCTTTTTTCTAGACCCCCACTACTTTCTCAAGCACCCCCAAAACATTTCCCATCTCCAGTGTCTCACCAATGTCTAAATCATGCAAAATTAAGGAAGCTCAGAGAAAAATAACTTACTCTACAATCTCCCTGATGGATCCGGAGATCCAGAGAGTACAATTGATTCTTTACATTCCTGGACCTTAATAGATTACAGTGGGGGTCTAACTTTCATCTCCGTGTATTAACTGAATAATTTTCTTTTAAGGAGCATTACAGAGGCACAGTGCTTTGCATTCGATTATTTAACAATAATGTAAGACAGGAAACAGAACAACAAAAAGAAAAATAGCTGGCCATTAAAACAAGAGGTGGACCTATCCTCACCCAAAAGACTTGACATATAAGCACTGCGGATTTTTTTTTTTTCTGAAATGAACACCACTCTCATTAACTGTTACCTTCACCCAAGTTCACTGTACATGTTCTGATATAGTAGGTGTGTTGCATAGTGTAGAAAATGGTTATGAAATTCCTTTGTAAAATCCACACTCAGGCATCATTTTATAAAGCCAGAGGGTAAATTCTCAATGCAATAGGGGGAGGTTTAGCCATGCATGGCTGTTAATGGTAATGAGACATGTAGAACATATCTGTGTACTGCTGAACAGCTTTCCCTAAATATCTAGGGTTTGCTTTATTTATTTTTAAAAGCAAATGAATAAGAGATTGCATTATGGTGTTTCAAAACTCCATTAAAAAAAAAAACCCTAGAAAATACAGTAACTTCTGTTCACACTGTCTCTTGTCCTAAATCCCGGCATCTTGAAACCATTTCAAGTCCTGCTAATTTAACTAGGAGTCTAAGCAATTAATATGGGCTTTAGAAACTCTTTCAGAAGTTAAAATTGCTTGACTTGGTGGCATCTGAAAAGGCTATCTTGTGTTTAGTAGCCAGGGCAAGCTTTTAATAGGCTCAGGATGTTAAATGACTTTACCTGAACGAGGGGCAAAGTATGGATGACTTCTTCCTAACTCATCTTAACCTATAAGCCAGGAACAAAATGAGAGACTCTTGCAGCCTATTTCCTTCATGTGAATAAACTGTTTTTCACACCCATGTTAAAGAACACCTTTGTAAGTTCATGGGACCACTTCGCTTATCATGACGATATTAAATAGTGGAAAAGCAGAAGCCCCTGCAATGAAAGACTGTAGGATGGGTTAGAGGTGCACCTATAGGACTGAGCTGGATCACAGGAGAGGTGACAGCTTTCGTGACGGTCTCTGAGGCCGCCGTTTAAAGGGGACACAGAAGCCCTCACTCCTGAGCACGTGATAAGACTTAGGTGTAAGTACATTTAATTAGAGCATTGCCCAGGCCCCATCCAGATGTTATTATCTTTTATGAATTTTTTTTCCTTTTGATCTTTCTGCTCCACTTCTGTTGTCTTCAGGAAACCAAGCTTGGTGTGCCAAAACAGATTTTAAATATTCAGCTCTTAACATGTTTGAATACAGACAGTTCTCACAGTTGGGGGCCATTATTTTCTGGAGTCATGTGCAGAGGGGTTATCAACATTAATGAGAGTCATGTGCACATGCAAATAAAAAACAGATACACCATGGAGACTCTGTGTGTGTGT
>PVJS01000263.1:0-37374 GCA_004027185.1 Glis glis
GTCTGACCCGTTTACAGTGTTGCAAATGTTGACTCTGTTTATTTTCTACCACTGAACGTGGACAAGGTCATGGGTAATTTGGGGAGCTGTAGGCAGCTACTGTGGCCCCTCAGAGGAAACCCCACGAGGGACAAGCCCACACTTGGGAGGACAGAGATGACAGACTCAGAGACAGCTGCCGGGCGTGGTGGCGCACGCTTGTAATCCCAGTACTTTGGGAGGTGGAGACTGGAGGATCCGGGTTCGCGGCCAGCCTCAGCTCTCTCTCTCTCTCTCTCTCTCTCCCTGTCTCTCCCCCCCCCTCTCCTTAGTGAGGCCCTCCGCAACTTCGTGAGACCCGGTTTCAAAATACAGTATAAAAAATAGGGCCGGGGGTGTAGCGCGGAGGTAGAACACCCCTGCGTTCAATCCCCGGTACCGCAAAAAAAAAAAAGAATCAGAGAGAGTTGGGGCTCTGGTGACATTAAGATCTGTAAATTGAGTCACGCTGGAGGCTCTCCACTGGACGTTTGTGAGTTATGTCCTTTTATTGTCCTGTAGGAGTCCCGCGGACTCAAGGGAGGACTGTAGATACCTCTGAGATCTGGACCCTGGAGTCGATGTAGCACCTGCAGTAGATTTTGATTCTTCTTTTGGGGACAGAATAGGTGTGTTCATGCAGGTGTGGGCAGCTTTGAATGTTCTTGGAAGGAAGGAGGACCTGCCTGAACATTCGGTAGCCAAGGGGCGGACGGTAATAAATACCATTCGTCACCTCCTGGCTGTCATCTCCCTGTCGTCTGTCCCCTGTGTCCACGTGGAGGTCCAAGGAAACTGGCTCTACGCACAGCAGGATGGAGCATGTGATCTGAGTCAAACCAATCAGTGCATCCCATCCTTTCAAAATGGAGGGGCTAAAGAAAGGGCTCCGGCCGGGCGCATGCTCAGTCTCATCCCCTCGTTTTGTATAATAAGCCTGGAGGGAGACGCTGGCGTGCGGTGGGTGCCGGGTGTCGCCCGTGGATGAGCTTCGGTTCTAACTGTGGGCGCTGGCCCAGTCACTCTGGCGGGAGCCTGGGGTTTCCTGCGGGAAGGCTTGAGGGACGGCCTTTCTGCTAAGCTGCCCGACCTCAGAGATTCTCTAGACAGAGGCAGAGAGAGGCCTGGGGATAGAACAGCACCTTCGAACACACATAAATGTATCTGGCGTGGCTACGACTGTGTGTAGCATGTGGCTCCGTGTGGTGTGGTATTGCGTGTGTGCATGCGTGTGCCTGTGTCAGCACACAGGAATAAGCGCCCAGGTGGCAGGGTCCTCGGTGTCCCCATGATACCAGGTCGCCTTTCCTGAGTGGGGGCCCTGCGAGCTGAAGCGGGAGGGTGCCTCCCCTGTGTCTGCCCTCCGAGCCTCATCTGTCAGAGCCCCAGGGGGACAGAGGATGGGACTGGGCAGGCTGAGCCCTCGCTGTCCCCAGGGATGGGGATTTCTCTAGACTCCTGACCTCTCAAACCTCAAGCGGCTTCTGGGGGATTGAGTTTCTAAAGACTCCCGTGCCCAGGGACAGAGCCGGGCTTCTTACTGGGAGGTGGCCTTAAATTTGGCCGTCAGCCTGGAGGCTTTGTTCTGTCTCTTAGCAACCACCCTGGAGTTGGGTGCCTCCGCCCGGGGTATTCAGCCCCAGGCGCCTGATCTGCTCCTCGGGCAGGCTGCACCTGCGAGGGGGGGGCTTTGCAGCGGGTTTCGGGTGGTCTCTGTGCACTGGGCCAGGGGTGCCAGCAGGGGCTGGGAGGGCGCATGGCTCCTCCCTCTGCCTCCAGCTGTGTGCTCCCTCCTGGCTGCATCCGCTCCACCTGGACCGGGCTGGAGCTGGGGCTGGCTGTTCAACCCTGAGAAGCCTTGAGCCCCAGCAGAAAGCCTCTGTATTCTCTTCCCTCTATTTTGTCTGTCTCTGCAGGAGCAGCCCCCTAGTACCTGAGCCCCCACCCCACTTTCCTACCAAGCCCCAAAGGCTCAGCTCCACCCAGCTTCTGGGCCAGTTCGGCCAGCACTCTGCCCCAGGGCCCTGAGGCTCATGCCTGGCCCCTGTCTCCTGCCACCTGCGGCTTCCAGTGCCTGTCCCCAAGTGTGCCTTGAGCCAACGCAGGGTGCGGCTCCCGGCTCGGAAGCTGGGCTCTTCCAGGGGCCTGAGGGCTTGTCTCCCTTTCTCAGTGGCTGGGACTTATTCTGCAGAGGCCGGCTTCCCTCAGCTGCTCACCCCTGAGAAGGGGAGAGAGAGAGAGAGAGAGAGAGAGAGAGAGAAAGAGAGAAAGAGAGAGATCTCCCCGCAGGAAGCAGCCAGTCTCGGGGGAGACCTTGACCGACCCGCTTGGGTCCCCTGCCCAGCTCTGAGCTGATCTCCAGGAGCAGGGAGCCCGCATTGTGTTCCTCCCAGGGGCACCACCTGGGCCAGCCCGCTGCGCAGCCACCCCTCAGAACCTGCATGCTCCCAGACTACTTCCCTAATCGCTCCCCGAGCCCAGCTCTGCAGCCAGTCCAGCCCCTGCTGCCTTGCCTCGTCCTGCCCACCCCTGCTCCTCCAGGCCCGTGTCTGTGTCTTCATCCTCCCTATCCTCCCAGGCCCAGTTCAGACACCACCTCCTCCAGGAAGCCTCCCCTGACACCCAGGTGGGGGTGTCTCTCCCATCCCTACCCCCATGTTCTGAGGCTCCAAAACACAGCCCGTGACACGCTTGCCCGGGATTCCAGGGGTTCCAGGGCGACTCTTAGCCCTCATGTGGACCTGGACCTGCTCAGTTCAGTCTCTCTTCTTGCGCCCCTTCTATTTCAGCGTGAGGACATCGGGAGCCCCAGGACTGGAGAGGAGGCCTGGACGCCGGCCCGTGACCTGGGCCTCGCTTCCTCACTCATAGCCATTGCGCAGCTACTACATGTCTGGAAGTTTTAGGCTCTGAGAAAAATAGTCATCGACGAAATACTCTCTGTCTTCATGGCGCTCACATTCTAGTTTGGAAAAGTGGACAGAAGATAAGAAATAAGTAAATGTTTATGACGCAGATGGCGCTGAGGGCTATGGAGATGAATGAGTAGGGGAAGGGAACCAAGGGATGCGTGCCTCCGGTAACCCGCCCGCCCGCCCACCACCCATGAATCCACGCGACTCGCCCATCCAATGATAATCCAATGATTCAATAATTCATCCCTCTACCCATCCATCCTCCTATCCATCCATGCCTGCCTCTGTCCTTCCACTCTGTCCTCCTCAGCCTATGGCTTCGATCCCCATGGTTACAAAATAGCTGCTGAGATCCAGGCATGACTTCTGCCTTCCAGGGAGGAAGAAGGACACAAAGGTCAAAGAAAGGAAAACACAAGTTGGCTCAGGTCCTTTTACACAGCTTTCCCAGAAGCCTTCCCCGGTGGCTTTCGCTCATGTCCTTTGAGGAGCACAGTGCCACTCGGCCACGGCTAACTGCAAGAGAGGCTGGGAGAGCGAGTGTTTCCAAAGGGCAGATTTCAGCTCTGACTGTAACCAGGGAGCGTGGCTCTTAGCTAGGTGCTGACAGCGTCTACCAACACTTCTATGAGTTCCTTCTATCATGCGGGACCTGCAAAGACACAGAGCTTGTTGGGGGACAGTGGGGGGACAGACAGCAGCTGGGACACCTGGGCGGAGGAAGCTGAACCCCCGCACCTGGATTTGGCAGCCGCTGCCTCCTGCTCCTGGGCGCGTTGGGGTCCGGCAATTCCCCAGCCTGCCAGGACGGCCAGGGTCGTCTCCAGAAAGCTCGATGCCAGTCCTCAGCCAGACCTTCATTTTCCCACGACTCTGTAACAACGGCCCCTGAACGCCGCCCGGGACTGCCTGCGAGACGGATGGCCCTTCAGCCCACACAGTGGCGTCTCTGTTATCTCCGCGCAACTGGCCTCCGTGGGCTGATAAACAGCCCGGATTGAAACGATGCTTCTGCAAATTGATCTCTGCAGGGCCGGAGTACTGCCAGGACGTCAATTATAGTCCAAAATTTTCCATTTATCTCCCGCCTGCACTGCAGGGCCCCGGCGGGTCTGTGTGTGCGCGTTTGGGACACAGGGTGCTGGCGCGGTGGCCGCCATCGCTGCTCCGCGCTCCTCGTGGGCTTCCCTGGGGAAGCTCTCTCTGCAGCTCTGAGCTCTGCTCTGTCTGTGCGGGCTCACTTGAGGGATGGCCTTGCCAGGATGCCGACCCTTTGTTAAGTATCAGTGGGTTTGACTTGTGCCGGCTTCCAACACGGGGCCTGGAGCCCAAAGGTGCAGTGAGCCAAGGCCTCTGAGCCAATTACCATATTATGCTAATCCTGACATTAACATATTACCTGCATAATGGCCTGTATATTTTTATTTTTTTATTTATTTATTTTGGAGTACTGGGGATTGAATCCAGGGGCATTCTATCTCCGAGCTACACCCCCAGCCCTATTTTATTTTTTATTTTGAGACAGGGTCCCACTAAATGCGGAGGGCCTCACTACATAGCTGAGGCTGGCCGCGAACCTGCGCTCCTCCTGTCTCAGTCTCCCAAGTACTGGGATTACAAGCGTGCGCCACCACGCCCGGCTTCTGGTGTATTTTTAAAGCCACCAAAGCGATGAACTCCTTTCAGCCTAAAGTTCCCATCCTGCACTGCGCACCCTAGGACTCCGGGTATTCCTGGAGAAAGCGCCTGGAAGACAGGGCTGGGAGCAGACCCATGCAGGGCTGTTGCCCGTGGGCCCTGGGCGCAGAGCTGACCGGGCCCAGCAGAGCTGGTGTGCCCTGCTGCTAGGAAAGACCACCGTGGGGACTTACCCTGAGCACATAAGCACGGGCATCACTACCCCCTGGCCAGCCGCTCCCACGTGGACAGGAGCTCAGCGTAGCTGCCCCAGAGGCAGCGCGATGCCCGCCCGCCCACCCGCCCACAGCGCAAAGTGCTCAGCACTCCTGCTGAGTTCTCAGGGCAGGACATGAATGTGTGGCTAGAAAAAGGGTCTCCGCCGGGGCGTGGTGGCACCTGTCATCCCAGTACTTGGGAGGCCTGAGACAGGAGGGGCGCAGGTTCCAGACCAGCCTCAGCAACTTAGCGAGACCCTGTTTCAAAATAAAAATAAAATAGGGCTGAAGTTGTAGCACAGAGGTAGGACACACCCAGGTTAAATCTTCATTACACCCCCCCAAAAAAAAGAAGGCTCTCATCTCGTTTTTATTAAAAATGGTTATACAGAGTCCTCAATTTATGATGGTTTGACTTACAATCTTTCAATTTGGCGACAGGGATACACATTTAGCAGAAAGCTAGTTCCAATTGTGCATTTGGATCTTTTCCTGGCTTAGCGATTTGTGGTATAATCCCCTCTTGCTGTGCTGAGCAGCAACAGTGAACACAGCCCCTGGTCGGCTGAGGTCCCGGGGACACCACGACTCTCTTCAGTGAACTGTGTCGCTAAGCTAGGACGCTCGGTAGCCTAGATGTAGTCAGTGCATTTTCTTTCCTTTTGCAGTGCTGGGGATGGAACCCACGGCCTTGCACGTACTGGGCAAGTGGTCTACCCTGAACTGCACACTCAGCCCTGTTCAATGCATTTTCTACTTGGGATATTTTTAACTTACGATGAGTTTATTGGGACATAACCCCATTGATGGTAAATCCAGAAGCATCTATCTACACACACACACACACACACACACACACACACACACACACCAAATGTCCATAGAAAAATCTAGCAAGAGAGGCACCCGTGTGCTGAGAGCAGTCACCCTGACCCTCCTACTAGCTGTCTAGCTCAGCACCCCCTCCTTCGGCACCTCTCTCCATGAGATAGTCCCACACTAACCCCTCCAGTCCTCAAAGGCACCAAGCAGGTCCCGATGTAGGGCTTTCCCACGAGCTGCTCCTCTGCCTGGGGCACCCTTCCACCTTATGTCCACCAGGCTTACTCCTTCTCCTTTCATTTTCAAGAGGGTCTTGAATATTTTGGATCCCTTGAATGTTCATACAATATTAGGGTTGGACTGTCAATTTGTTCAAAGAAGCAAGACTGGATTTTGAGAGGGAATCTATAGATCCATTTGGGAGTACTGCCATCTTAATAATATTAAGTATCCTGATCCATGAACATGGGATGCGTTTCCATTTATTTTGCTCTCCTTTAATTTTAGCAGTGTTTTGTATTTTTCAGAGTATAAGTTTTGTATTTCTTTTGTTAGCTGTAACTACAATATTTTATTCTTTTGGTGCTTTGTAAATATATTGTTTTCTTAAATTTTATTTTCAAATTTCTCCTTACCAGTGTATACAAATACAATAGGTTTTTGTATGTTGATCTTCTATCCTGAACCCTTGCTGAGCCTATTTATTAGTTTTAACAGTTTTTTTAAAGATCATATCATCTGCAAACAGAAATAAATTTACTTCTTCCTTTCCAACCCAGATGCTTCTTTACTGGCCTAAATGCCCTGGCTAGAATCTCCAGTACAACATTGAGTAGACGTGGCAAGGACAGACATCCTTGTCTTACTCCTGATCTCAGGCAGAAAGCATGCAGGTTTTCATCCTTATGTGGGATGTTAGCCACCAGGTTTTCATAGATTTCCTTTACTGTGTTGAGAAAGTGCCCTTCTATTTCTAATTTGTTGAGTGTTTTAATTGTAAAAGAGTATCGGCTTTGTTAAATGCTTTTTCTGCATCTGCTGAGATAGTCATGTGTGTTTTGTTATGATTTTGCTGATATGGTACATTATACTGTTTCTGAATGCCAAACCAACCTTGCATTATAGTGATAAATTCCAGTCGTCCATGTTGTATAATCCTTTTTACATGTTGCTAAGTTCACTTTGCTAGCAGATGTAAAAATGAGGATTTTTACATCTATACTCAAAAGAGATATTGGTCTGTAGTTTTCTTGTGACAACAAGGTAGTTAGTACTGGCCTCACAGAATGAATTGTGAAAATTTTCTCTCTTCTTTCATTGTTTTGGTATAATTTGTTAGGAATTGGTATTAATTCTTTAAATGTTTGATAATTCACCAGTAAAGATGTCTGGACCAAGATTTTCTTTGTAGGAAGTCTTTCTTTCTTTCTCCTTCCTTCCTTCCTTCCTTCCTTCCTTCCTTCCTTCCTTCTCCAATCCCTTTACTTATCTATTTAGATTTCTGTTTCTTCTTGGGTCAGTTTCTAAGAATTTGTCTATTTCATCAAAGTTATCTAATTTACTAGTATATAATTGTTCATGGTAGTGTGTGTGTGTGTTTATGTGTGTGTGTGTGTGTGTGTGTGTGTGTGTGTGTGTGTGTTTACTGGGGATTGAACTCAGGGGCATTCTACCTCTGAGCTACACTCCCAACCCTATTTTATTTTGAAACAGGGTTTCACTAAGTTGCTGAGTGCCTCTCTATAAGTCGCTGAGGCAGAACAGAAAACTGCAATCCTTCTTTCTTAGTCTCCCAAGTACCTCCCAAACCTGTGATCCTTCTGTCTCAGCCTCCCAAGGGGTGCGCCACCATGCCCTGTTTGTTCACAGTATTTAAATACCATATTTTGAGTTTTCATTTTGTTTGTTTCTGATATACAGAAATGCCACCAATTTCTATATATTGATAATTGATCTGCAGAATCTCTAGAATTTACTACATACATAGTCATCTTCTCTGTGAATAATGATAAATCCATTTTTTAAATTTCCTATCCCTAAGATTTTATTTCTTTTTATTACCTTACTGTGTGCACTGGTCCCCAGGCCAGTGTTGAATAGTAATGGGAAGAGGAGACTTCTCTGTCTTGCTACCAATCTTAAAAAAAAAAAAAGGTTTCAGTCCTTCACCAATAATTATATGTCTCCTATATATCTTTTTGTTGACACCCTTTATTAGCTTAAGGAATTCCCCTTATATCCTAGTTTTTTCAGAGTTCCTTTTTCCATGAGTGGATTTTGAACTTTATCACATGGTTTCTCTGAATCTATTAAAATGATCGTATGAGTTTTCTCCTTTGTTGATAACACTTGAGTTTATAATGTTAAGTCGTTGCTTTGTTAGTATTTTCTTTAGAATTTTTGTATCTATATTTATGAGTAAGTTTGCCTGTAGTTTTTCTTTCTCCTCTTGTCCTCTTCTCTTTTTCATATCAAATGAAACTGACCTCATAAATCGAGTTGTGTAATCTTCCCTTTTTTCTTTCTCTAGAAGAGTATGCATAAGTGTAGTATTATCTTTCCTTAAATGTAGGGCAGAATTCTCTGCTGAAGCCATCTGGACTTGGAATTCTCTTTGCGGGAAGGTTTTCAGTTACAGTTTCATTGGCTATAAGATTATTCAGATTTTCCCTTTCTTCTTATGCCAATTTCTGAGCATTGTATTTTTTCTAGAAACATATCCACTTGGTGTAGTTTCATAACAGATTGCTATAACTTTTTCCATAGTACCCTCTATTTAGTTTCCTATAGCTGATGTAGGAATTTATCACAAATTTGGTGGCTTAAAAAAACACAAATTTATTTGCTTACCATCTGCATTAGTCAGCTTCCCGTTACTGTAACAAAATCTCTGAGAAGATCAATTTAAAAAGAGGAAGTGTTTATTCTGGCTCTTGGTTTCAGTCCATGGTTGGCTGGCCCATTGCCTCTGGCTCTGCAGCAGGAGGGAGAGGCGGAGCAAGGCTGCTCAGTTCACAGCTGGGAAGCAAAAGAGACAGGAAGAGGAAGGGGCTGGTGTCCCATGATCCCCTTCAAGGGCACGCCCCCAATGATCTACAGTTTCCCACTGAGCTCCGCCTCTTAAAGACTCCACAACCTCCCAATAGTATCCCAGACTGGGGGACTGAGCCTTTTACACATGGGCCTTTGGGGGACACTCAAGATCCAAACAATAGCACAGTCTGGAGCTCAGAAGACAAAAATGGGTGAATAAAGGTATCAGAAAGGCAAAAGGGAAAAATCCATTTCCTTGGCCTTTTCTACCTCTGGTACCTCCTTGTATTCCTTAGCTTGCAGCCCCTTCCCTCGTCTTCAAAGTGCATCCCTTCAAGCTTGACTTCCATCGCTACACAGTCTTCTCTTCACCTGGTGTGATAGTTGGTCTGGTTTGTCAACTTGACCCACCTAAGATCATGTGACTTTGGTTGTGTAACAGCAGATTGAACCGGAAGTCCTGCCCTAAATGTGGGCAGCAGGGTTCTGATAGGTGCAGGACTTAGATAAAAGAAGGAGAAAGCCGCGTAGAGGGAGCCGCGACTCTTCCTGAAGAGAACGCATCTGCTCTCGTCTGAGATCGTCGGTCTCCAACTCTGCCGTTTCCTTGAAGAGCTTCTTGATCTTCTGCTCTCGTCTGAGATCGTCGGCCTCCAGCCTTCGAGCTGAAACTTCACCATCGTTTCTCCGAAGAGCTTCCTTATCTTCACATCTTGGACTGGACTGAATTGGTGGTTGCTTCAATCCTAAGGCTCCAGGTCTTAGACCGCCCGACCAGCTGCTGATTCCTGTGATTCTTCACGTGCAGTCGAAACTCAGGACTACACTGTGAGCTGATCTAATAAATCCTTCTTTTTTTCATTCTGTGAATTCTGTTGATCTAGTGAACCCTGACCAATACACCTGGCAAGTAACCCTCTGCTTCCCTCCTTTAAGGACACTCAGGATAACACTTGGCAGCTACCAGGTAGTGCAGGCCAGTCTCCCCACCTGGACAGGCCTAACTCTGACACCTCTGCAAAGTCTCTTTGGCCCTCGGAGGTAACCAGCACAGGCCCCAGGATCAGCTCCTGGATCCCCGCGGATCATTGTTCAGCCCACCACATCTGCTTCCTATCTCCCTAAAGTCTGCAAGATACGGTGTCTGCCATTTCCCTCTGGCTTGGTGTCTGCGTGTTTCTCTCTCTCTCTCTCTCTCTCTCTCTCTCTCTCTCTCTCCTTTTTTTCTTGAGCAATTTCCTTGGCAGTCTTTCCATGATTCTGGTTCTGCACACAAGGGGACGTGGTCAATGACACAGAGCATGCTTGCTGGAGCCGTGTCTACAGAAGGAAATGCAGGTGCACACCTGTAATCCCAGTGCTCGGGAGGCTGAGATAGGAGGATCACAGGTTGGAGGCCAGCCTCAGCAACATAGTGAGACCCTGTTTCAAAGTAAAATAGGACTGGAGGTGTAGCTCAGAGGTAGAATGCCCCTGGGTTTAATCCCCAGTACAAAAATAAACAAACAACAACAACAAAAAAAAAAAAAACAGAGAAGTGCAGGGATGCTAGCAGTCACCCTGGGACCGCTGCCTGTTGTTCATTGTGGACGTGACAGTACTCTAACCTATGTGGACATCAGATTCCAGGACAGGGACCTCAACCCCTGGGCTGCTGGGCTTGGACGCTGTGACTGTAGGAAAGCACCGGTGATTCTATATCACCATCAAAGGCAGGATCCACAGCCTGGGTCCAGCCCACAATGGCGGGGGTGCGCCGGCACCTGCCAGATGTGGTGGGGCTGCGGTCCAAGCCTCGCAGCTGCCAAGAATCTTCATCTGAAGCTCTGGTTCCTTCGGGCACTCGCAGAGACATGCACGAGGCTGACTCGGTGCTGAGAGGCCAGTCTTCAGGGAAGCAGGCTCAGTCAACTTAACCTATCCCTTAAGTATTTTCAAAGAATTAATTACTGATTGCGTTAATCTTTTCTCACGCTTTTTAAAATTTCATTAGTTTCTGAGCTCGTCTTTATTGTTCCCCCCTTTCCTTCTCCCGTGGGTATTTTTTGGTTTGCTTGTTTTCTTGCTTTACCTCTTTGAATGGACGCTTAGCTCATTAATCCCCAGCCTTGGTTATTTTTACAGATCGGCGGCTCTACCTCCCTGCGCACCGTTTCACCGCCCCCCGTGTTTGGATGGGCCTCGCTTTTACTTCACTCACGTCACAATATTTTCTAATTTGTTTGATGCTTCTTTTCCCCCTCGACCTGTGGACTGCTTAGACGAGCATTTCTTAATTCAGAGCTATCGTTTTGTTACTGGGTTGTAACTTAATTGCCTTGGGTGAGGGTGTTATGCATGTCTTCCTGCCTCTGAAGTTTAAGACTTTTTTCATGGCTAAAATATGGTCGATTTAAAAACAGTGTTTCATGGGGGCTTGAGAACGACGTGCTCTCGGCAGCCAGATGCAGGCCCGTCCAGATGCTGAGCCGCAGGTCAGGCTTCAGCGTGAGGTCCAAAGCTCCGCCTCCGGGCGGGCTTCCTCCCTGCGGATGACCCAATGGCTGCTCTCAGGCTTGAACTCCACTGAGGCTCTGCTATTGGGCCTCAATATATTATCACATATTGTAATAGAAGGTATAGAATGGCTGTGTCGTCCTCGGAGAAATAACCGTTATCAATCATTTTTTTCTTTACTCTTTTTTTTTTTTTGGCGGTACTGGGGATTGAACCCAGGGGCATTCTACCTCCGAGCTATACCCCAGCCCTATTTTTTATTCTTTATTTTTGAAATAGGGTCTCATTAAGTTGCGCAGGGCCTCACTAAGTAGCTGAGGCTGGCCGCGAACCTGGATCCTCCAGTCTCATCCTCCCAAGTACTGGGATTACAAGCATGCGCCACCACGCCCGGCTCCGATCATTTTTTTCTTTCATACTATTTTGCTTGTTAGTCACAGAGCTGCGCTGACTTTCTGGTGGGTAGGGTTTGCATGTTATATACTTTTCCCTTGTTTTATTTTTCGCTTCTTTCTCTCCATACGTTTTAGATATATCTCTTGTAAACTGACCCCAGGGTTTAGGGTTTTTTTTTGGGGGGGGGATACTGGGGATTGAACCCAGGGGTGTTCTACCTCTGAGCTCCACCCCCAGCCCTATTTTATTTTTTATTTGGAAACAGGGTCTCACTAAGTTGCTGAGGGCTGTGCTAAATTGCTGAGGCTGACCTTGAACCTGCGATCCTCCTATCTCAGCCTCCCAACAACTGGGATTAGAGGCGTGCGCCACTGCACCTGACTATACGTGGAATTCTTAGTATTGGTTGTTGGTTTTTCAGTCGAGCAATTTCTCTTCGGTTCTCCCAGTATGCCTGTTACTTTTTCTAGTTTCCAGTTCCTTGCTTACATTTTGAGTACCACTCTCATCCCCAAGAGCCCGCACCGTGAGCACGCTGCTTAGAAACTGTCTGGTCTTCCCACTGGGGCAGCTGTGGGACTGGAGCTCTTGTCTGTTAGTTCTCCCTCCTGCTGTTTTCTTCCTGGGCAGAGGTTGTTTTTGACCGTGTGCGGCCATTGTAGCCTAGAATTCCTGAGGTTCGGATGACTTGATCTTCTTCAAGAGAATTCCTGGGGACATCCGCATTCTGAGGTTACCTTGATCCGATTCCAGGCATTGAGATTTCTTAGCACCACCTGGGTTACTTGAAGCTAAAGGACACAAAAGAGCTGGTTTGTTTCCAACCTTCTCTTTATACCTACATTTTGGAGTCCAACCCTAGAGCGAAGGCGTGGGATGGCGGGGCCACAGCTCAGCAGGCCCCGGGTGCCAGTCATGCTGTCCTCGTACTGTGAGGCTGCCAAACGTGCTTCTCGTTTCCCCTCCCAGCCAGCCAGTGCTCTCTGGGGGAGCAGGAGCCCCAGATGCAGGGACCATCTTCCTGGAATTCCTGCTTTGCTCACTATCTTGTTACTCTTTGGTACTTTTAGGAAGATTTTCTTTTCTTTTTTTATTATTTATTTATTGGTACTGGGGATTGAACCCAGGGGCATCCTATCTCTGAGCTATATCCCCCGCCTTTTTTATTTTGAAACAGGGTCTCACTAAGTTGCTGAGGCTGGTCTCAAACCTGCAATCCTCTTGTCTCAGCCTCCCAAGTACTGAGATTACAGGTATGTGCCACCACACCTGACTTCTAATTCTTTTTTATAAAAATGCTGAAGGCAAAATGTCTTGGTCTGCATTCTCATTGCTGTGGTCCAATAAGCTTGACCACACAACTTAGAGGAAGGGAGGTTTATTTGCTCACAGTTTTTGGAGTTTTCAGAGTATCAGTCCATGTCAGGCTGGGTCTGTGGAGTTCAGGGCATGGCAGTGGGAAACAGAGAGAGGGAGAGAGCAAGGATCTGCTATTCCATCATGGAGACTGGAAGCAAGAGAGTGAACAAGGGGAGGAGGGACCTTATATAATCCCGAGGCCACACCCTAGCAACATGCAACCCTCCTTAGTAACCAAGCCCCACCTCCAACATGGCTGCCTAGTTTCCATCAGGACTCAAGGGACATTCTAATTTCAAACCATTACACAAAATTTTGGAGTCGCCCACCCTGCCTGGGTCCGGGCTCTGCTCCATGTCATTCAGTCCCAGCGAGGCTGTGGTGTCCCCGACGCAGACCCCAGCTCTTCCCAAGCCTTCACAGTGGTCCTCTGAGGGAGGCGCTCTTACCATCCCTTACTTAGCACACAGGGTGCTTAGTGCAGCTCCATCCTTCAGGAGCACGGTCTGTAAAGAGGAGCTGTAGGTCTATCCTTCCTGGTGTCACAGAGGAAGGAGGGATGGAGGTGACGCGCTCTGCGGACTACTGGGGGTATCATGTCACCGTCCCCATCACCTTACATGCTATGGAACATGTGGGTGACATGTTGGGTGACGGTTGGGATCCTAGACTCCCTCTAATGGGCTTGGGGGACAGAGAGAGAATGTGTCTCAGCATCATAAGTGACAGTCATGTGAAGAAACATTTCCCAGCATGAATTCTGAGACACATTAGGCCTGAAAGATCAGAGGGCAGAAAAAAATTCTATATTCTCATCAATTAGTTGGAGGAACTTAAACTAAATGTCCTTAGATACTCTACATGGCCATTGGCATTTTTAGGATTCTGAGAAAATTTCTGGGAGAAGATAGGACTGACTGCTGTGCAGTCCGGGCCCAACCCCAGACTGGGTGGCAGGGAGTTTGGGGTTAGATGGGGACAAAGAAAGCACGGCTCAACAGCAAGGGACAGGCTTTATTCAGGGATAAAACCTGGAAGGAGGCAAGTGACCAGGAGAGAGCATCCACGAGAGTCAGAAGCCCCTTCCTTACAGACTTGGGGTCTTTTATGGGGCGTTAGGAGGGAGGGAGAGCAAAGCAGTCATGTATTTCTCCAATTGGAGGGCTTGACCGGGCCAGAGAAGGTGAATTTATGGGGCTGGGGGTGGGGGGATGGTTATGGGCATTTCTCTTTACTTTCGTGCCTTTCCTGGGTCCCTTTGTTCTTGGTCCTCTCCGGCCATACCTCACAGCGGGACCTCACACTCAGACCTCACAACGCCCACAGGGAGCCCTGCTGGCTGCCCACCCCTGGGAGCAACCGGAAGCAGGTTCCTGTGATGTATGGACTGGAATGCGGGTTCTTCTCATTTATGAAACTGCTGGCGTTGGAGGACGGAAACGGTGATTCAAGAGTATAACAAGAAGTTAATGAATAAGAAAGAAAAATGATGTCCTAAACCAACAGCTTATTCTTTAAGAACAAATAAATACAAAAATCAATCTCTGACAAATGTAATCAATAAAGAAAGAGAACAGATTAAACAAAGCAGGAAAAAAAGGGGACAGGGTACAGACAGGCGATGTTCAAAGCCGAGGAGTACCGTCATGCATGATTTTATGCTGCTAAATTAAAAAAATCTCCATGAAATGAACAATTGTCTATTAAAGCACCCAAAATGATTAAAGTAGAAGTAGCTGATCTGGAATAAAAATGGCATTCCTCATCTCTGCTACCTGGTGACAGGAACTCCGGCCAATTAGATTTAATGAGAAAGTCCGTCGGTGGAGAAGGGCGCACGTCCCCCGTGAGAAGACAGACATCCTCCTCTGCCAGGGACATGTTTATCTAATGAGAGCCGAGAGCAGCAACAGAAAACTACCCAAATCATGAATAATTGAGAGTTGTACTCACAAGATAAAGAGGGACACAGCCCAGCAATTGAGGCTGGGACGAGGATGAGACCAGGTCCTGGTGCCCTCCCTGGGATGGCCGCACTGGGGCTTAGTCACATAGGTGAGCCCGCCTCGGCTGGGACTGTGCACACACCTGTGAAGTGTGTGCTAGCCACATACAACAAGGCTGAGAGGCACCTGCAGATGCTAACGGTGGGCACATTGGGATCGGATTAGGGGCATCTGGGTCTCTTTTCTGTTGCTATAACAAAATGCCCGAGGCTGAGTAATTTAAGAGGAAAGAACTTTATTTGGTCTAGCGGTTCCAGAGGCTGGGAAGCCCCAGGGTGCGGTGCCTATGGGGGTTTTGTCTGTTTCAACTCAAGGCCAAATGTGGAAGGACAAGGACGGGGGTGTGCTGAGAGAAGAGACAAAACAGGAGGGCGGCTGCGGTGACTAACCCATCCCGAGGGAACAGCGTGTGCCTCCTGATGACCTCACCTCTTAAAGATCTCTGCACTGTTACATTGGGGCCAAATTTCAACCTGAGTTTTGGTGGGAACGAACCAAACTGAGACCAGAAGAGAGTCCAAGGGATAAAGGGCGGCTCACATATCAGACCCTATGTTTTTCTGTATCGCTTACATTTTTATGTGTGGATTGTTTTGTACTTAAATTACTATGTTTAAAACCAAGAGGAGAAGAACCCGTATTGAAACATCAGGGCTCTTTCTCTAGGTCGGTGGGAAATTCTAGGTTAATTTTATTGCTTTCTTTAGACTCCATCTTCTAAATTTTCAGTTGTGAACATGTGCTCCTTTTATAAATAGAGCAAATCAATAAACATCATAAAAAGTTGAGTTTATGAGAAATAATCAGTGGGTATAAATAGCTAAGGCATATTTGAAAAGGAGCCGCCATGAGGGACGACTTGCAAGTATTTAAATGGAAAGCAGTAAGAATCGGGGATAGAAAAGGTTATTTTCACTTCTTTTTTTCATTGGGTTTTTTGTTTGTTTTTGGTTTGGTTTGGTTTGGTTTGGTTTGGTTTGGTTTGGTTTGATTTGGGGTTTTTTTGGTACTGGGTGTGGGCACTGTCAGGTCTTACAGAAAAAGACACCAAAAAAAGGAAAAAGACTCGTGAAAAAAAGAAAGAAACACCTAACCCTTACCCTGCCCCTGCCTGTAGATTTACCAAATTTGGCGCCTTCTCAAGCCCGCCGATCGTGGTATACACGACTCTCCTGCACCCTCGCTCCCTTCCTGACCCCATAAAAAGCCCCAAGTCTGTAAGGAAGCGGGCTCTGACTCTCGCGGGTTCTCTTCCTGGTCACTTGTTCCCTCCCAGGCTTTTATCCCAAATAAAGCCTGTTCCTCGCTGTTGTTAGAAGTAAATTTTTATGGCGTCATTAAAAAAGACACATAGTTGAAAGCAGCTCGGCAAGGCAAAGTTTACTTTTTGCAGAAAGGGCTCCTGTCACCGGGACGGTCTGGCGTACAAGAACAACATGGAGGAAATTACTGGGCGTTTTATCTTTAGTGCGGGCTTCTGTGCTGCGTTTCTATTGGTGGGAACACAGCCTCACAATCTTTACACCATTGGCTGAAGGGGACGCCGGGGGAGGGGTTGGCACTCACAATTTTTAGGAAATGCTGTCTACAAAAATACAAGCACAGGTACACAAATACAGTTACACAAATGGCAACTTTACAACATGGCGCCCAAGTCAAGCCATCCCTTTGATAGAAAAGATCTATTTCTCACACTGTTGAGCCATGTTCCTTTATCCTTATATTTTTCCAACACTGGGGATGGAATTCTGGGGCATTCTACCTCTGAGCTCCACCCCCAGCCCTTTTTATATTTTTTATTTTGAAACAGGGTCTTGCTAGGTTGCTGAGGCTAGCCTCAAACCTGGGATCCTCCTGTCTCAGCCTCTCATATACTGGGATTACAGGCATGTGCCACCATACCCAGCTTCTTACTTGTTTTTTAAGCATGGGTTGAGGCTTGGGATATAGAAAGCAAGGAGAGACAGGAGGATTGCAGGTTCAAGGCCAGCCTCAGCAAACAAGACCCTGTTTCCAAAGAAAAAATAAAAAGGGTTGGGGGTGTAGCTTGGAAGTATAGCGACCCTGGGTTCAACCTCTACTGCCAAAAGAGGAAGGGAGGAAGGAAGGAAGGAAAGAAGGAAGAAAGGAAGGGAGGAAGGAAGGAAGGAAGGAAGGAAGGGAGGGAGGGAGGGAGGAAGGAAGGAAGGAAGGAAGGAAGGAAAGAGAGAGAGAGAGAGAGAGAGAAAGAAAGAAAGAAAGAAGGGAGGGAGGGAGGGAGGGAGGGAGGGAGGGAGGAAGGAAGGAAGGAAGGAAGGAAGGAAGGAAGGAAGGAAGGGAGGAAGGGAGAGAGGGAGGGAGGGGAGAACTGTTTCTCCCCAATCTGACAATGAGATGAAGCTGCATAATCTACAAAAGCCTCGGTTTCCCCTGAGGCCATGAGAGGGCACAGATTACAAAGCAAGGAAGGAAGGTGAATTCCCAGTGGTGAGCAGCTGCTCTAAGAGACAGCCGGGCCTGGAAGCTTCTGGAAACACTTCACCTTGGGCAAGGCGGGGGCGGGGGGGGGGAGCTGAAATTTAAATAAATTCTTTTTTTTTTTTTTACGGTACCTGGGATTGAACCCAGGGTCGTACCCCCGGTCCTATTTTTTATCCTTTACTTTGAAACCGGGTCTCGCGAAGTTGCGGAGGGCCTCACTACGTAGCTGAGGCTGGCTGCAAACCCGGATCCTCCGGTCTCAGCCTCCCAAGTACTGGGATTACAAGCGTGCATTCTTACAAGCTGAATATGGGGCCCTGTAACTTCACAGAGTAACTGGGAGCCCCAGATGCTCCGGAGGCCGCACACCCCACCCGCCCATGAGCTCTTTCTTCCCCTGGGTCTGGCCCAGAAACACTGGCACCATCCAGGAGCCCAAAGGCTGCCCTGTCTTGATGCACAGACGTGAAAAGCAACTCCCTTTCCCCGCCCTTCGCTAACACCAGCCACCGTCGCAGGAGTCCCTGAGCCCGGGGCCCCCACAAAGGCCTACTGCTTCTGGGAAACAGAAGCAGGGAATGCCTTCCATCTTAGGAAACTTGAAAAGGAAGAACAAGTTCAACTTAAAGCAAACAGGAGGAAGGAAATTGCCAGGATAAGAGTAGAAATCACTGGCCCGGGAAAGAGAAACTGTAAATCGATGAAATAAAAAACAGTACTTTGCAACGATCAATAAAGTTGAGACACGCTAGTCAGAATGATCAAGGGGGGAAAATGGAGCCAACGCCAGCCACCAACATTATGAAACAAAAGCAAAAAAGACTAGAGTCCCACAGACTCCAGAAGGGTAACCAGGGAGTGTTTTGAATAACCGTATGCAAACAAAGTTGGCAACATCGGAGAAAATGGACAATTCCTTGAAAGACATACATTCCTGAAACTCACTAAAGAAGGAATAGAGCCGGGCATGAATAGAGGAATCCAGCACACGCATGTAATCCCAGTACTTGGGAGGCTGAGACAGGAGGATCACAGATATGAGGCCAGCCTCAGCAATGTAGTGAGACTTTCAGCAACCTAGTGAGACTCTGTTTCAAAAATTAAAAATAAAAAGGGCTAGGGAGTGTGGCTTAGAGGTAGAATGCACCTGGGTTCAATACCTGGACAAAATAAATCCATAAGAAGGAATAGATCATGGACTCTTTCTATAGATCCACTAAAGAAATTGAACTCATTATCAAATATTTTATGGTTGCAAAGAAACTTCCCGACACAGATGGTCTCACTCCAATTTTCTATCAAACACTGAAGGAAGAAATAACACAACGTCACACAAAGTCTCTCAGAAAACAGAGAAGGGCAGCCCCCCCCCCCCGCCTGTCTTAGCAGGGGAGCATAGCTCTAATGCGGAGATACTGCCCAAAAGAAAATTCGATGGACATCCCTGCTGATTATAAACTCAAAAACATTAGCAAGTCAAATGCAGCAGCCTGCAAAAGGATGACGAGCAATTACCAAGTTGTGCTTGTCCCCAAGATGAAAGTTGGTTTGTCATTTGAAAATCAATCAGTTTAATTCACCAGAATAACAGCATAAAAGAGAAAAACATGACTGCTTAAATAGATGTAGAAAAAAATTTTTAACAAAATTCTAAATCCATTCATATTTAAAAAAATCAGCAATTAGGCATAGATGGAAATTTCCTGAACCTGATAAAGACCATCTACTATTTAATATCATCCCTAATTGTAAAACATTGAGCCCTTTCCCCTGGGTTTCTCAATCAGCCAGGATATCCACCCACAACATTTGCACAGTGCACTAGAAGCCACAGACAGAGCAAAAGGGCAAGAAAAAGTAGTAAAAGGTAACCAGAATGGAAAGACAGAAATAAAACTATGCACAAGCCGGGCGTGATGGCGCACACTCATAATCCCAGGACTTGGGAGGCTGAGACAGGAGGGTCGCGGGTTCGCGGCCAGCCTCAGCAATGTAGTGAGGACTCCGCAACTTAGTGAGACCCTGTTTCAAAATAAAAAATAAAATAAGGTTGGGAGTGTAGCTCAGAGGTAAAATGCCCCTGGGTTCAGTCCCTAGTAACACACACACACACACACACACACACACACACACACACACACACTATCCACAGCCAATATGATCATGTACCTAGAAAGTCCTAAGGAAGCTGAGCCATGACTAGGAGAATTAGCAAGTGAATTGAGCGAGATCAGGGAACAAAGGCAGATTCAAAACTGGGAGCTTCAGTTTTTCAGTGAATCGCTGCAAAATGAATTTTTAAAAAACTCCAATTACGACAGCATCAAGAAACCTAAGATCCTTAGGAATACATTTACAAAAGAGATGCAAGATCACTAACTAAATGCCACAAAACATTGCCGAGAAAAATTAAAGAGGCCCCCGATACAAGGGGAGATGGGCCGCATTCACTCGGCACCGGCTCAGTACCGTCGAGATGCCGGTTCTGAACTGATGTCTCCATTGGGCGTCTTCCCTATCATAATCCCAGCAGGCTTTTTTGTAGCAATGGATGAAATGATTCTAAAATTTATATGGAATTGCAAAGGACCTAAAAATAGCCTTGCACCATGGAACGTTCTCTGAGAATAGAAATGTTCTACTGAGCATTTTTAACGTGACTATTGGACCCAAGGAACTCCATCTTTAATCTTACTTAATTGCAATAAGCTTCAGTCACCGCGTGTGTCTGGCGACTTCCTGTGCTGGATGGTACAGACCTCAAGGACCCGAGAATCTCTCAAAAAGGAAGATATAATTGCAGGATTTACACTTCCCGAGTTCAAAGCTTACAGGAAAGCCACCACCATCAAGACGGCGGGGTACGGACAAGAGAAGAGAGACAGCACGGTGACAACGAAGAGTCCTAGAGACCAGCTGCACCTGGTCACTGGATCTCAGAGGACAGCACCACAGCAAATTCCCTGGAGAAACAGGAAGTCTCTCGACGACCCGACCTGAAGCAACTGGATGTAGCTTTATGGGAAAAACCAAACTGCTGTCCCACCTCACTTCATACACACACACACACATACACACACACACACACACACACACACAAACACATACACACACACACACAAAATTCACTTTGATATGAATCATGAGCTTAGATAGGAAAATTAAAGCTTTCATATTTTTTAGAAGAAATCAGAATATCTTTGTGTCTAGGGAATTGGCAAAAGTTTTGGGACCTGCAGAAGGCGATTTCCAGGCGACGGCGATGTCCTCTGTGTTGATAGGGACTGTGGGTCGATAGTAACGTAAGATCCAGGTATTTTGTGGTACATGAATTAACACCCCCTGCTGCAGGAACGAAAAAGAACCATGAACAAGTATTGATGTCTGATTAGTACACCACATGCCAAAGCGTGTCACGGTGAGGCCAAAAAAATTTTTTTAATTAAAAAAAATTGTATAAGTGTATTATTATTTTTTTGTTGTTGTTTTGGCGGTACTGGGGATTGAACCCAGAGGCATTCTACCTCTGAGCTATACCCCCAGCCCTATTTTTTTATTCTTTATTTTTAGAAACAGGGTCTTGCTAAGTAGCTGAGGGTGCCTGTGAACCCGGATCCTCCGGTCTCTGCCTCCCAAGTACTGGGATTACAAGCGTGCGCCACCACGCCCGGCCAAAAATAAGTGTATTATGAGTAACTGGTTTATTGAGGAATCTCAACTGGTAGTATAAATAGGAACAATTTTATTTCTTCCCAAGCCCAGTCCAAGAGGAATCTGGTGAGCCCTCCTTCCTTCTAGGGAAGGGACCCATCTGACCCCGCGGCCAGATTCCAAGGACTGTTTTTTTGGTGGTCCTGCAGATCGAACCCAGGTATATTCTACCCCGGAGGTACACCTCCGACCCCCCCTTTTCTTTTTAAACAAGGTCTCCCTAGGTTGCTTGCTAGTCTTGCTACATTGCTGAGGCTGGCCTCCAACCTGCGATCCTCCTGTCTCAGCCTCCCAAGAACTAGGATTAAAGGCATGCGCCACCACGCCTGGCTTGATTCCAAAGTTTTCTTGTCATTTCTACCTTTAGAATGGCCTCTTGGTGTTTAAGACTAAACCCTCTTCCTTCCTTCTTTCTTTCCTTCCTTCCTTCCTTCCTTCCTTCCTTCCTCCTTTCCCTCCTTCCTTCTTTCCTTCCTTCCCTCCCTCCCTCCCTCCCTCTTCCTTTCTTTTTGCACTGAAGACTGAACCCAGGGACATTCTACCTCTGAGCTACACCCCTAGCCCCTTTTTATTTTTTATTTTGAAATAGGGTCTCATTAAGTTGCTGAGGGTCTCATTAAGTTGCTGAGGCTGGCCCTGAACCTGTGATCCTCCTGTCTCACCCTCTCAAATCCTGGGCTTACAAGTGTGTGCCACGGTGCCCAGCTAAACCCTGTTGATTTCTAAGAATGTTCAGCTCAGTCCGGGCTGCAGCCAGAGCTCTGGAGGCCTGGGCTTGGAGCGGGCAGGGAGGCCCCTCCTGACCTGACTTCATGGTTTATCCAGGTGCTGGGCAGCTTGGAGGAGGAAGGCCAAGAGCAAGGTTCCTGCAAGGCGAGCGCTTCTCCTCCGTCCCCACTGCTCGCTGAGGGCGAGAGGGTTAGGATTACCCACTGGCCCTAGCGCCACCTGCCCACGTCTCCTGACTGCCCCCCCCCCGGTCACACCACATTCTCTGGCGCACACTGTCTGTGTACCCCACCTTGGGGGGGCTGCAGTACTGTGTCCCCAGTCTCACCCACCTTCCTTGGAGCAGCAGGCACGGGCATGGGGACCTGGCCTCTGTGCATCTGTGACCTGGAAACCAAAGGGTGGATACTGGGTCCCCCTTGACCGTGCGCTCCCCAGCCCTGATTCCCTGGGCGCCAGTTCATAGGACAGGTAGCGAGTGCACTGGCCAAAGGCCTGTCCCCTTCCGGGAGGGAGGCCCACTCCTCAGCCAGGTTTTTCCCATCAGGAGAACACAAGGCTGGCCACCAAGCCTGCCCCGGGCCCTCGAGGCAGGCTCCTGCAAACAACCGAATGTACAGGGACTGCATCCTGGGCTTGCTGCTCCGCGCACGCACACCTGGTTAACTGCAGCTCTTCTCCAACCAGTGACTCGGGGACCCCGGCCCCCCCCATTCAATGGACCTGCTATCTTCACTACCAGGTCTCCAAGGTCACAGTGACCTTGGGCATTATTCCATCTGTTAGGAGGGGGAAGAGCACAGAGGAGCTCCCTCACCCACCTACTATTGAATAGCATCCAGTCATTTACCACACCTCATTGCAAAGCAGGCTGGGAAATGTAGTCCAGCTTTTTGCCCTGGAAGAAACAAAACAGGTCTGGTGAAGAGCCCGCCGGGCTAGGCGGCGTTCTGGTTCCAGCAGAATAGCACGTCTAAGAAACTCAAGAAACTCAAGTGTGGCAGCTGACGGCTCGTGGGCAGCTCTCAACTTCAAAATACAGCTTCTTTTTTTTTTTTTTTGGCAGTACTGGGGATTGAGCCCAGGGGCATTCTACCTCCGAGCTACGCCCCCAGCCCTATTTTTCATTCTTTGTTTTGAAACAGGGTCTCACTAAGTTGCGGAGGGCCTTAAGTAGCTGAGGCTGGTCGCGAACCTGCGACCCTCTGGTCTCAGCCTCCCAAGTACTGGGATTACAAGCGTGCGCCACCACGCCCGGCTTAAAATACACCTTCTTTACCACATCTTGTTCCAGCGTTGGCCTTTGCTGCAATCTGGGGTCAACAGGGAAAGGCCCGGCTCAGGATGCGGTCACAGGTGTGTCACTAGCCAGCGCACAGCTTTTCTCGAGGAATGGGGGCATCTGTGCCCGGATGGCCCCTAGAAATCCACGGGCGAGTCCCGTGAGCTCCCAGGTCTGGAGCAGGCAGGGTCTGATTTGGAGTGCCAGCAGTCTCTCCTGGTTTTAATGGTGGC
Source organism: Glis glis (assembly GCA_004027185.1). Taxonomy (NCBI): domain Eukaryota; kingdom Metazoa; phylum Chordata; class Mammalia; order Rodentia; family Gliridae; genus Glis; species Glis glis. The sequence continues at coordinate 23,356 of PVJS01000263.1, forward strand.
GCGTGGGGTGCAGCCATCAGATTTCTGTAAACGTAGTGACATTTGAAATCTGGAAGGTTCCATGGCTACATCCGGAAGTTCTGTCGCCCAAGAAAGGTCTCCTGAGAGGTGGAGAAGCGGTACAACCGAGGGAGGAAGGGCAAGCCCCGGGGCTAGGTGGGTGATGGGGCTGACGGATTGCCCGGGGTGGAGGGCAGGACAACAGAGTGTGAACCAGCTTCCCCACACATGGGAGGCTGCCTGGGGTGGAGTAGATGAATAATTTGGGGTGAAGAAGGAGGAGAGTAGCTACACTTTCCTAGAGCCAACCAAAGGGGAAAGTGCATGGGTTCCCCATGGACATCTGCTATAGTACCCCCAAAATTCAAGTATAGTATATTGTATAGTGTATTCATAAATAGTATAAACATTCATTAATAGCATTTGGAGATGGAGCCTCTGGGAGGTAATTAGGACTAGATGGCTTTCGAAGAAGAGGAAGAGAGACCCCAGCTGACGAGCTTGCTCTGTCTTGCCACGTGCTGCCCTCCGCCATGTTGTGACGCAGCAGGAGGCCCTGGTCAGAAGCCGGTGCCATGCCTCTTGACTTCCCAGCCTGCAGAACGGGGAACTAAGTAAACCTTTGTTCATTGTAAGTTACTCTGTCTGTGGCATTCAGTTATAGCAACAGAAAACAGAACAGAGCAACAAAAAACAGCGTGCTGGTTGCTGGGTTGAGTGGCCCGACTGCCGGGGTGCTGGCAGGCTGACTGCCTGTGTCAACTAGCAGCGACGGCCAGCTCAGAGAGGCCATCTGAGCCAGGGGAGGGACAGCCAGCATGCGAGGATGCCTCCCAGCCTCTGCCGACGAAGTAAGAGAAGAAAACAAAATTATGAAATGTTACGCAGTCGTAGAAAATACCACTCCTAGCAAGAGATGTGCTTATATAAAAAATCCAAAAGAACCAACTGTAGAATTTGTTAAAAAAAAAAAAGATAGTGAGATTTCGGTCTGCCGGTGTCTAGTTTGGGCTGCTGCAACAAGATATCATAGACCAGCTGGCCCAAACAATAATCATCTGTTGCTCACTGGAGACTGGCAAGTTCGACGTGGTCTTGCTAAGTTGAGAGGTCTCGGCTGGTTCAGTGCCGGAGGGCCTGCTGCTGGGTGGCAGGAAGCTGGCTGTCCTGTTTGTATCCGTTCATAAGGCGCCAACAATATGACCTGATGACATTTGGGGTGAAGGTGTCAACACGTGACTCTGGGGCACACGGTCTGTGTATCTCAGGTGGCGACATTAAAACAGATCAATCAATATCTGTAATATATACTGTGAGAAACCCATCTGGGGGAGGAGGACCATGGGGCCATGCTCACCAGGGGCCAACAGTCACTTCTAACTGGGGACGTGAGTGATGTCAGCGGGATCCACGAGAAATCGGCAGGCTTTGCGCGCTCCGTGAGGTGGTGGAGTAAAAGCACGCAAGGCTGCCTCCCGTCAGCAACGCCCCGGTGGGAAAGAAGGGAGCTTGCTACTCACAGCGGGGTCACAGTGCTAACAGAAGAACACTCCCTGGGAAACACTCAGCTACTGGGATGTGAACTGCAGCATCACTGATGGTGACAAAAACAAAAAGTGTAAACAAGTTAAATTTCCAAAGGAAAGGGACCATTTCAGTCTACTGGGGCAAACCCAGAGATGGAATATTATTCACTTATAAATCATATTTGCAAAGGTAATGTCATGGGGGCCTTTTCAATTTCTCATCACATCTTTTTTCTTTTTCTTTTTTGTACTGGGGGTTGAATCCAGGGGCATTCTACCTCTACACTACACCCTCGAGGCTGGCCTCAAATCTGCGATCCTCCTGTGTCATCTTAAGTGGGTTAACAGAATATGCACAGGCGATTCCATTTTGTAAGACAGAAAGTAGGATCCAATGGGCGTGGGGCCTGCGAGTTTCCAGTTTTGCTCTGCAGAGGGTTGCTGTGGGATGGGCTCGTGACCGGGGCTAACAGTGCTTTCCTTCTGGTCGGCCAACGCACAGGCCCCAGCAGCTTCTGTGCCGGGCCCTGTGTGAGGTGCTGGGGACACCATCGGCAGGACCAACCCCAACTCAGGGAGCACAGTCGGGTGGGGGAAAGGACCATAAGGTCGGTGACAGGTGACCACTTGGAGTAGGTGTGATCCAAGTGGGGGAGGGCCCCACGCCACCCAGCCATCCCAGGAGGGTTTCTAAGGGGGCTCCTGTCAGACCTTTGTGTTAACACCAGACTAAGAGTGAGAAGGAGGCGGCAAGGCTGGCCCTCCAGGCCCGTCTGTAACTGTGGAGGAAGAGTGGCCAGGCCCCGGTGATGGGGCAGACGTGGGGAGAGGGAGACGAGGCAAGGCTGGTGCCCCGACTCCTGGCCTGGGGACGGCATGGCTGGAGATGGAGTCTCCCCCAGCAGTCTCTGGGCCCCTGGGTGGAGTCATGAGGTCACTGAGGTAGAGGCCCAGTTCCTTCCCACAGTCCCTGTCCCCAGCCTCAGGCTGGACCCCACAGCAGGATGGGCGCAGGCCTGCAGCAGCTCCGTACTGCCACTGTCAGTAAACCTCATGGGACCAGTCCCCGGGGGACAGCCGGCAGAGCACCATGCCCGCATACCTTGTGCAAGGCGAGGACAAAGCCCAGAAACAGGCTAGCCAGCTGGGACACGGGCCTTCACCCCTTCCCAAGTGGTCAGCAGCCACAGATTACATGTGGTGCAAAGCTCAGGACCCGGCCTCCTGCGGGCTGGGGAGCCACCCAGCCTCCGAGGGGGGCCTCCTGCACGGGCCACGGTTCTGCCAGTACCCAGCTCCCCAGAGCCACCATGCCTTCCCAAGTCCTGCACCTGTTTCTGTGATTTTCAGAAAAACCTTAGAATTAATTTCTAATCATCTGGTGAGAACAGCTGAGAAAACGAGAACCTACGAGATCAGAACACAAAAGATAAGATCCAGTCAGTTAAAATAGGAGGTGTGGGGCAAGACAGAGGCCCAGAGTACAGGGGGAAGACTGGCCATCATCGACGTGAGCTCCACGCAACGAGGGAGCGTGCTCAAATGGGGGAAGATTTAATACTCTGTCTTGGGATATTTGCTTAAATCGTTAAAAGACCATTGAGAGCCTCGTTTCCCACTCCATGCCAGATTAATCCCAGAAACAGCTGTTTGTTAGGAGGGAAAAAAGACCCGAAGTTCCAAACAATGGAAGAAACCCCAAAAGGACATGTGGGGTGTCCAAGGGACAACCTGTCCTTGTCCCTTCTTGAACCAGAAGTTCTCAAAGTGGAGAGACCCTTTCAGGGGTCTGTGAGGTAACACTGTTTTCATAATACTAAAATATTAGCACATGCCTGTAATCCCAGTACTGGGGAGGCTGAGACAGGAGGAGTGCAGATTCGAGGCCAGCTTCAGCAACTTAGCAAGATCTTCAGCAACTTAGTGAGACCCTGTTTAAAAAATAAAAAGGGCTGGGGGTGGAGCTCAGAGGTAGAATGCCCCTGGGTTCAATCTACGGATAATAATAAAAATAATAAAAATAAGAAGGAGGAAGAGGAGGAGAAGAAGAAAAATATTACATGCCTTTCCCGCCCACTTTAGCTCAAGAGTAGTAGACTTTTTCAGAAGCTTCATGACACGTGATCCTGCAAAGATTGAGCCCAGAAGTAGGTATGAGACTCCGCTGTCTTCGATTAGGCGGGCATTAAAGACATTTACAAAAATGTAAAACAATGCCACTCTTCCTCACTAAATTATTTTGTTTCAGAGAATATAGTTTTCATTAAAACTGGTATTTATGTGGACGTATCTTGAGCTTCATTTTTTGAAATTATATTTTAACACTTTAATTTATAATGTGATCAGTATTGATAGATAAAACCGATATAAGCAAACACCCGTTGGGGTCCTCAGCGATCTCCGATAGCCCAAGGGACCCTGAAACCAAAGCTATACATGGTGTGGCCCGCTGACCCAGCCACGGACCCCAAGGCCCGGCCACCTGCTCGCTCCTGCGACTGACTTGCCTAATGTGCCCAGCCCCTCCTGTGTGCCAGCCATTGTCACAGGTGCTAACGGGACAGCCACGAACACCAGACAAAAACACCTGCGGCCTGTGTTGTAGCCTAGGGGACACAGGTGGAGAGAGGGACGGATAAGACTGTATATGTCAAAATTTCAATAAGTTAAGATGCACACACACAAAGGAAAAATCTGGAAGCAACTGCAGCAACTATGAGACACACTGGGTTAGTATCTTTAATGTATAATGAGCTCATACAAATTTATCAGACTCCAGTAGATAGAGGGAAGGACATCGACGAGCCACAAAAGAGGAATTACAACTGCTTGATGTGAAAGGTGTTCAACTGACCTAGAAACCAGAGAAACCCAAACTAAAACACGCGCCATCTTTCCATTATCCAATTAGCGAACACTCAGCCCGAGGGTGATACCCAATACTGGCAAGATGGGCACACTTAACCTTGCTGGTGACAGTGTAAGTGGATACAGAAATTTCTGGAAACCATCCTGTCACTAGGTAATAGAATCCTCAGAGGTCTTTACATTCTTTAATCCCACAATTCCCCCCTCTGGGAATCTATCGCAATAAAGTAACCTAACATTGGGGTAAAAACCTATGCACAGATTTTCGCCAGTCTTTAACAGTGAAAAATTAGTAACAGCCTCATCAGCACTCGGGGGGGCTGTCCGTCACTCGGTGGAGGAGTCCACGGCCATTTCGAAACATGATCAGTGGTCCCGGGGACATGCCCACGACGCATTCCATGAGAACAGCCGTACAGAGTGGTCTCATTTTGGAAGGCAGCATCATAACTATACCAAATGCAGACTATTGGGGGAGAGACACTCAAGTGCTAAGTTTAACTTTCCTCTGTTGATTTTCCAAAATTTCTATCACATGCAGGCTTGCACGGAGTGGAAAGACCTGGAACATCCTGCTGTTTGTTTGCGCGAAGGTGTTAGTGACACTGAGTGAAAAGCTGGGTCTCCTCCCTCTCCTACCACTTCTGTGTGGGGCAGCTGCCACTGCACCCTACCTGAGGTCCCCAAGACCACTCCCGGTGGACCGTGGGCCACTCTCCTCCCACCCCTACAGCAGGCACCTGCTCCTCACCCAGGAGCCCCATCTCCTGCCTTCCGCTCAAGCGGAGGCACGAGGGGCCCTGCAAGGCTCTCTGCCACCCGATGCCCTGCCCTAACGCACCCCTCATCCAGTCCCCAGGTCACTCCCTGTTAGCCACAGCCCACGCCAGCTTCCCACGGCCCTCCTCTCCTGCACACCCAACTGCCCAGGTCACGCTCAGCCAGGGTGGCTCTGCCTTGGGGACCACAGTCACGCTGGGGAAGTCCTGCCACCCCATCTGCGGTATGTTCCACACCTTGTCACACACTCACCCGGGGCCAGTGACCTGGGCCTTGGCTGTCTCCTAGATGTCGCTGAAATGCTTAAGGATGCGAGGTTAACCCCAAGGTCACGCTCGGCCAAGGAGCCACTCTATACTAATCCCATCTCCAAGGGCGCCCAGGAAAGCGACGGAGCTCACTCGCCAGGCGGGTGCCACGTGGACCAGAGAGCAGTCACCACGTCGTCAACAATGTCAACATCATGGGAAACATAAACGGCCTTTGCATGCATCGTTTACGCTACTGCCCGTCGCTTCTCTAATCTTACCTGTTTATGCTTAAAGTTAAGAGAAAGTATAACCCCGAAATATGTACAAAGCGTCTCCCTCCCCCACCTTTATCTCCAGCCTGAGCCCCCCAGTCACTGCAGACTCCCTCTGGGGCTGCACGGGGTTTGGAGGGGCGCAGCCCCACCCCTCTCTCATGTGCTCCAGGTCCCAAGTTGCAGGGAGCTATCGAGAGGGTCACACACGCACAGCACCCCCCCGGGCCCGGCCCAAGAACATAAGCACCAAGAGACGAAGCACAATCAGACGGCCCGGCGGCCAGAGCCGCGGCGTGGGAGGCAGGGCACCCAGACAGAGGGCCCACCGGGGCCGTGGAAGGGAGCCGGGCGGCCTGGCCAGCGGCGCCCACTGCACACAACAGCCGGGCAGAGCCAGGGTCGGCGAGTCGCAGACGCGCTCCGCTCCCGTGCCAGCTCTCCTCCCCTGGCTGGGCTGGGCCCGGGGTCTGGTCCCCGCAGGCCCCCCATTCCTCAGGTGCCACTGAACCCCTTCACCTGGAGACACCTCTGTCCGGCAGGTACAAGTCTCACCAGTACAGGGGCTGGGGACCGAAGGGCAGAGAGCACAGGGACAGTGGTCGGCACCACCCATCAGCGGCCCCAGACAGCGCCCTGCGGGGAGCGCGCCCGCATGCGCGTTAATGAGCACCATGGTCCCGCCTGGACGGCCCGGGCTGGTCCAGGGGAACCTGAAGCCTGGACCCAGGCAGCAGGTCGCAGGGCAAGTGGGCTAACGGTTTAGAGTGAGCGGTGGCCATGGCCTGTGAGCCCTGCAACCACCGCGTACCTGACCTCGCAAGGCAGTGGCTGCTTTACAATCAGTCCCTCTCCCAGTGTCACCGAAACTCTGCAAGAAGGGAAGGTCCCCGGACCCAGCCTCTGGGATCCCAGACATAGACGCCCATGGGCGGGTGCTTCGGTGGTCTAGTCACAACCAGAGACAGAGGCAGATGAATGCAGGGAAGACACCCCATCCCCCACGGTCCAGGTGGTAACATGGCGGGGACGTCACAGTCCGGAGGGTGTGGCCAAGTCGCAGTTAGAATAGGATTTCTTGGCTGTCCCTCCAGGCGGAAGTCGAGGTGTCCACCCTGAGGTATACAGAGCTCTGCCCCTCAGAAGCAGGGACGCGTGCCTGTGCTGCGCCGCCACGTCAGGACCCAGGCAGTCCGCGGTGCTTCACCTTGACAAACGCCACCCGACCCTGGCGGGGGCCATCAGCAGACACCCCGCTCAGGTTCTTAAAGACGCGTCCCAGAGGAGCGGGGTCTCCAGGTACACGAGGGAGTCCGTGTGTTTTTAGACAAATGGCCCGGGCACGGGGAGGGCACGCCACGTGGTGCCCCTGGGGACCTGGAGATGGCATGGCGGCTGAAAGGCTGAGGTGAAGGCCACAGGACACCTGAGAGGAGAAGGGAATGGTCGCAAGCTCGGCGAGGCTCACCACAGGATGACACGGGCGGAGGTGACACTGGCGGCCCGTGAGCTCCCCACTGGAAACAGGGCAGCAAATGAGCCACTCGCCTCCACGTTCAGCCTGCTTGGCTCTCGGCCTGATGGAACCGCCCAGGGCCCCGGGTCTACAGTGGCCTCACTGAGCAGGCAAGTCCCAGATTCCCCAACTCCTGGTGCTACTGGAACACCGACAGCTCAGGCCAAGCGTGGTGGAGGTGTGTCTCCTGGAGGGTCCCCTTTGGCTGCACGATTGGTCCTTCCCAGTGGCAGTGATGGGGTGCGCTGGACCATGTGTTTGCGTGGGGGGTGAAGCCGGCCCCCATGAGGCTCGATCTGCGCTCCCAGCTAGGGGATCGCTTGGCCACTGACTGAAGGACAAGGCCCCCGTTGGCTACATTGGGTCCTGGCAGGGATGGTGATCAGCTGTTGGCGGGCAGACAGACCCCTCTCCAGGTACCCGCAAGCCACCAGCCTGGACAAACTTGCTTCTTTCCACCCAGGGCTCATCGCATAGAGCAGGACAACCAGGCAGGAGCTGCCGAGGATGCTTGGAGAGGGTGCAGCAGGAGCATCCGAAGCAGGTGGGGCTGGGTCGGTCCAATGGTGTGCCGTGCAGGGGGTGTGCCTGAGCGGCAAGGTGGCCATCAGTGGTGTAGACGGGGTCGCAAGCAAGAGGGAAGCATGCACTGAGTCGCTGGCACATAACAGGAAGCAGAGCAAGGTGGGTGACCGGGACCCAAGGGGGACGGATGGAAGAGCTCCGATGGCACGGGAGAGGCAGGAGGGGACGTCTTCAAGGGGTGGTGCTGTGGTGTGCCTATGCTACCTGGCCACTGCAGATGCTACCAGGGTGGTGGCGGGCTCCTAGAGGTTCCGCGCCCTGGTGGGCAGGGCCGGCGCTGGACTGGTCCCACTGGAGGCCGGATGCACAGGGCAGGGCCCGGTTCCTGCGGCGGCCAGCTGGCGGCACAGCGTCTGCCGCTCTCGCACCGCCCGATTGGAGGCCGACGTCTTCCGGATCTGGGCGCGCCTCGCGTGCCTCAGCGGGGACTTGTAGGTTCTCCGCAGCTCGGCCAGGAAGCCCTGATAGTTGTTCCGCAAGGGGCTGTCGGGCTGCATGTGGGGGATGGCCCACTTCTCAGCCTCCCCAGTCAGTCGAGACACCAGGAAGGCCACGCGCTCGGCCTCGCCCGGGAAGCGGGAGGCCTGGAAGATCATGAACCTGTCCATCTGCATGAGGAACCCCGCCAACTGGCCTGGGTCTCCGGAAAAGGGCTCTGGCAGAGAGGTCGGAGGTGTGGTCATGGGCCGGGTCCCGTTGGAGGTGATGGCAGAGATGGGCGGGGTGATCTGCAGGGCCCCCGGGATGCGCGCCCTGGTGCGCAGCAAGGTCAGCTCGGCCATCACGCTCTCCAGCATGTTGGTGAGGTTGGCCTTCTCGGCCCGCAGCGTGGAGGCCTCCCGCCTCAGCGCGGAGTTGGTGAGGCGCAGGGAGGTCAGGGTGTCGATCACGTCGTCCATCTGGGCGTTTGCGGCCCCCGCGGGCGCCGTGCTTTCGGCCTTGGAGGTCTGCGGCTGCACCATGCTGGCCGAGGTCAGCCAGGGGCTGGGCGGGGAGGCGGGATCGGAGGCTCGGGGCCGCGAGCGCAGGGCCGGGCGGGTGCGGCCAGGCCCCGGGGTCTCGGCCCGCTCCGGGAGGCGGCTCCTCACCGCAGGTGGCAGGGCCGGGCGGCGGGAGGCGGGCGGGACGGGTCGGGGCCTGGAGGATGCAGCGGACGCGGCTTCCCGGCTCCGACCGCGGGAGGAGCCCCGCGCCCACCTGGGGAGAACAAAGGGGCCGCACCTGCGGCGCCGGGGCTCGGGCGTACCTGGGTCTCCGCGGCTTCCTCCGCCGCTCGGGCTGCCGCGCCGGCCGCGACCAAGATGGCCCGCTCGGGGACGCGGCCAGGCCGATGAGTCACCGCGGCGCCGCCGGAACTGCTTCCCGGTCAGCGCGGCGGCGCGGCTCCGGCAGGTGCAGGGCGGCCGGGCCGGGCCGGGTCGCGGTCACCGCGCGGCCTTTGTGCGGGCGGGGCCGGCGCGGCGGCGGCGGCGGCAGCGGCGGCGACAGCGAGCAGCGGGCTGCGCAGGGCCCGGCCGGTTGCCATGGAGACCCGCCACCCCCGAGCGCTCGGCGGGCGCCGAGGCCCCGCCCCGGAAGTGACGCAGAAGCCCCGCCCACCGGGGCAACAGCTCCTGACCCTCCTGCACCGCCAATCAACCGTGACCTTGGTTACTGCTGTTACTGTGCTGAGTGGCCCCCTCGTTCTTCTCTCTTTGATCTTCCCAAGACTGCTTGCAAAGTTCTTTTTAGAGGTGTTGCACCTATTTTTTAAATGAAGTTAACTCTTATTGTTGTAATTTGAATATAAGTTCAGTGTATAAGAATATAAATTCAGTGTATAAGAAATTCAGAATATAAATTCATTTGCTTCTGTATATATATCCATTGTAGCAAATCTTGAGAAATCTCAAAAAAAAAAAACAAACCAACAACAGCCTTTACTTCACTCTGCGGGTCTCCAGCTAGAGATACCAAATAGCAGTATTTCTGTAGTTCATCTAGTCATTGTCTATCATATATCCTATTACAAAATAATGTTTGTGCCACGTGTGGTGTGCACGTCTGTAATCCCAGTACCTGGGAGGCTGAGACAGAAGGATCTCAGGTTCGAAGCTAGCCTCAGCAATTTAGGAGACTCTCAGTAATTTAGCAAGACCCTGTTTTAAAATAAAATGTAAAATAGAGTTGGGGGTGTAGCTCAGAGGTAGAATTCCTCTGGGTTCAATCCCTAGTATCATAATAAATAAATGAATAAATACAAAAATATTTTTAATTAAAAAAATTTTAAGGGGTGGGGGTGTAGCTCAGAGGTAGAGTGCCCCTGGGTTAAATCCCCAGCACCTTATAAACTATTTTGTAACCTTAATAGCACATTGAATTTTAAGATTTCTCATTAAAGATGGTCCAAAAGCCCAATTTTCAGGTATTGCTTGGTGTTTCACTAAAATCATGCACCACAGATTATTCAACCCTTTGATAGATTTCTTTATATAAACCGTGCTTATATGTAAATCCCAGCCGCTTTCTCTGCCAAGTTCCCCAGGGCAAATGCCAAGGAGTGAAATTATCGGCCCAAAGGGTCTGAACTGTTTGGAAATCTGGATGTTTTCCCAGTGTGACCTTGCTGAGCTACTTCTGAGTGGATTCCAAGCTGGGGCCTGGCGGGAGAAAAGAGACACGCTCCGTGCCAGTGTCTCCAGGGCGCATCTAGAAGGAGGCTGGAGCCGTTGCGCCTCTTGTGCTCCATAGGCAAGCCCGGGACGGGGCTGGACTCACTCACACCCAGAGCTCTCGCTCCCAGATGGGAATTAGAGGGGATACTCTATTGCACTCGGATGTCCATGACCGTCCCGCAGCACACCTGAGAGGGAAAGAATGACGCAGACCCAGAGCAGATTGAGAGGGGCAGCCAGGAGACCTCACTCTTAGGCGAAGGCCCCGCTGGACACTGGTCCCCAACTATTATTCATTTTTGAGGGGGGAGGTTAAGGTATGGATGCTCCTGCATACATGCAGAGCCCGGGAGGTAAAGTTTAACTAGTAAATGTGCAGAAGGCTAGGGGTTAACGTTTAACTGGGCTGGCCGCAGAACAACTATAGAGAGTCTTTGAGATAGCGGTTAGCAATAAAACCGCTGAGGATGTGCAGAAGACCCTTGAGACAATGTTTGACAAGCGGGATATTTGGGAGTAGGTACAGCAAGAGACCCAGGAACGTTGACCTTGGAGGAGCGGGCTGCTTTCAGCAAGTCCATCAGTCTAACCATGGCTTTCCATGACCCTTAGACCTTTTCAAGGCCAATGGTAACCTGTTTCTGGCAGTCGCATTCTCCACACTTGGAGAAGATACTCTATTCCAGCGTGCCAAATTGTGTAGTTTTTGTGACCAGCTGGAAAGTTCTAGGGCATGAAATGAGAGCAGGTAGAAGGAGGATGGTGTCCTTAAACTACTTCCATGAGATGTCCCAAACCAGATAGACAGCAGCTGCATTAACCTTGACTGAAGTCAGTGACTTCAAAAGCAGAAATTGGCCTGTCCCCGCTGCCGATTCCTCCAAATGCTCACGGGAATCCCCGCCCACTCCTGTGAGTCCCCATCTGTCTCTCTGCCCTCTGTGCCAGGGTCACAGCTCCCCACGTCCCTGGACGCTGTGCACACGACTGAGGTGCGGCTGACACTGTGCATCTTAAATTCCCAGGGGTATTGCGTATAAATAGGTGCACCCTAATTTCAAAAATGAAGAAATATGTTACTGATTTGTGTTTCACTTTATTTCAAATAGGATTCAAGGCGGCAGCCCATAAAATAGAACAAAATAAAAATTAGAAGATTTTTAAAAATAAGGAAAGCAGGAGGAGGCGTATTTGGATTCTAATGGAGATGCGGCTAGGACTCATGCTCTGCCCTGAGCACAGTGTCTCCGCCGTGTGCACACAACGACAGGCCGTGCAAAGAAACTAGTGAAAGGAGCCAGCTGGGCTAGGAACCAAAATAAACCTCACCGCGGGCCAGAGAAACAGACTGCTGGGTCTTGGCAAAGCTGCAGGCCTGTGGGCCTCGGGTCCCCGGGGAAGAAAAGGGGCACAAGAGTGGGAATGGAGCCAGCCTTCCTACTTGAAGCCAGAGCCTAGGGGAGAGAAGAGACACTCCTGTGTCAGAAAGGAGTCAGAAGTCCAGTTCAGCCGTATCATGGGGTGACAGCTCATATGAAGGCATGGCCGCGGGACAAGGAAGAGCACAGTCTCACGAATCTCCTGCTCCCAGCATTGATGAACACAATACGGAGGACCGCGAGTCTGAACCACTAATAGAAAACCATGTCTCTGTACTGCAGACCACGCAGCCCCAACCTGCTGAAGGGGGGTAGGCAGTGCAAAGAGGGGAAGAAGAAAGACTGTCCCCCCAAAATGAGCCTGAAATCCCAAACTCTGAATCCCACAAAGACATGTTGTGCTTAGAATAATAGCCAACGACACCAATACTCATAATAGGAATGGCCTCCAGATAAAATAATAGAGAAAATACTTTCAGGTAAGCATATTTGGGATGCTCAATGACAACGACGAAAGAATAATAATATTTGCAAAAAAAAAAAAGAACAGAGATTGTGGGGGAGGGGAGGCATCACAAGATCAGGTAGCTATAGAAAGTGCCTTTTACAAGAAAATATGGTCGACTCGCATTTCTGGGAAGATGGAGTCGATGCTCTCTTCCCTATTCTTTCCACAAAGCACAACAACAACAACAAAACAACTTTAAAACAAATAAAGTAAAACAAGACTCTAAAAGATATAGAGAAGAAAGCAGAGTAGCTAGGTAGCTCAGGTTTTGTTTTGTCTCATTTATTCCAGACTTGGAGCTGAAGGAGCTAACAATCCAGAAATGCCAATAGGAGCAGAACAAAAAAAAAAAATAAGCCCACAAAAATAAATAAATAAATGAATAAATAATAAGCAAGCAAGAAAGGCTGATCTCTGTAGCAAAAGGATAAGGAAAGGAACGACCTGGCAAGTCAGCAAACTTAGTCGCCACCCTACTGCAGCCAGACAGTGGCAGCACTTCTTACATTTATCTAAAGATTCAACACCATCCCTATCAAATTCTGAGCTGCCTTTTTGCAGTAACTAACATGCTAAATCTAAAGTTCCTATGAGAATTCAAAGGACCTGCCTACAATAGCCAAAACAATCGTTAAAAAAAGAAGTTGGGAAGTCTACATTTTGCAACTTCAAAACTTACCCAGAAAGCTTCAGTCATCAAGAATATATGGTACTGGAATAGATTGAGGGAATACAATCCAAATAATAAGCCCTAATGTGTATGGTCACTGTGTGTGTGTGTGTGTGTGTGTGTGTGTGTGTGTGTGTGTTTAAGAGTTACCATGACCATTCAGTAAGCAATGAATAGCCTTTTCTGAAACTAGATATCCGCAGCAAAAGTATGTTTGTGTAACTTAGACCCCTACCTCACACCAAAAGCAGAACTAGCTGAAAATGGACCAGTGACCTAAATGTAACAGCAAAAACAGTAACATTTCTTAAAAGGAAACCTAGGAGGAAATTTTTGTGGTCTTGGACTGAGTGTTGGCTTCTTAGATATAACACCAACGTACAAGTGACAGGAGAAACGATAGATACATTGGATTTCACCAAAATGAAAAACTTAGGTTTCAAAGGACACTATCAAGAAAGTGAAAAGACATCCGACCCACAGAATGGGAGAAAATACTTGTAAACCATGTATTTGATGAAATTCTAATATCCAAAGCATATAGAAACCCTTTCAACTCATTAAAAAGACAACTCAGTTTTTTAAAATGAGCAAGGGATTTGTATAGACATTCCTCGAAAGAAGATGTACATGAAAAGATGCTCAACGTCATTAGCCATTAGGGAAATCAAATCAAGGCCACAGTGAAGCTGAGCATGGTGGTGCCCACCTGTAATCCCAGTGTTTGGGATGCTGAGACAGGAGGATCATAGGTTCGAGGCCAGCCTCATCAATTTAGCAACACCCTATTTCAAATAAAATATTAAAAGGGCTGGGGGTATAGCTCAGAGGTAGAAGACCTCTGGGTCTCTGGGTTCCATCTCCAGTACCAAACACACACACACACACACACACACACACACACACACACACACACAATGAGACATCACTTCCCCTTTCCCCTCACCATTGCCACAACCTAAAATACAGATGATATGAAGTGTTGGTGAAGAGGAGGGAAAATTGGACCG